>JASAMY010000555.1:0-71518 GCA_030248085.1 Paralinhomoeus sp. GSCO2_6
ATTTTCTGGGGCGGAGTTTATCATGTGAAAATTGGGGCTGAAAAATGGGGCTGAAAATTATATGGGACGCGGGTGGAACTGGTATCTTAAAGAGGATATCGTAGAAGTTGTGTGTACCTCGAGTTGCTTCTCCACGTCTGTTTTCTGCGCCAGTAGTTTAGCAGCTCTCTCTTCGCCCTCGGCGACAGCGTCCTTTTCCTGCTCCAACTGCATGAAGAGGTCGTTCTTTTCCTGAAAGTAATTACTGCCTCAATTGGCTTGGACAGTCGAAGCAGTGTACCTGTATACGTAGGTAGGCAGATTCATGTCATGTATAACTCTGTATGCAACAGTACTTTTAAAATCTGTACATTGCTTCGCACCTGCACTAGGGTGACATTGTTGGACTCCATCTCCTTGCGCAACGTCTCCTCCTTCTGGAAGCTCTCCTCCAGCTCCTTGATCTTCTGCTGCAGAGCCTCGATCTCCTCGTTCATCTTGTTGCCTTTCAGCAGCGGCCGCACCTAAGTACATATTTTTGGTATTCAGTGTCTAAAAATTTGGTAAAAAAGAAACGTCGGTATACTTGTCCATAGAGCTTGAACCACGCCCACGTTCGGATGGTGCACCAGGCGCGGATGTTGCGCTGCAGCATGATTAGGCCAGTTCTGCAAAGTGGAACGTCTCGCACAACCATGGATATCATCGCAACAACTGCAGACTCTTGGTCCAATCGACGCTTGTAGTCGCACATGGCCAGGTACCAGCGGCAGGTGTTCTGGAACTTGCTGATGATCTTGCCCAGCGTCTCGTCTCGCAGCTCCTCGAGCGTGGCCAGCACGCCAGCTTTGAAGAACACCTGAGACAGATTTTGGCAATTTGCATCGACTCGCTGCTTTAGCCACATGCCAGGGTACGATGACCGAAGCTGGGGTAGTAGGCAAGGTTTTCGACAAGCTCAAACCTTTGTGGTGCCAATCTGGAACGCGCCATCAGGCAGCTTCTCCTCTTTCACCAGCTGGGCGAGCACTGCAGCCGACGACGCCTTCGGATCCTTGGACGTCTTGGCTGCATCCGCAGCCAGCACCGTATACCTTCAAGCCAATGGGGCGATGCGGTTATCACATACACTCCTTGGGGTTGGTGCAGCCCGGTTAGTGCACTGCAACACGTGCATGCATGGATGGGCATGCAGGGTGTCCAGCAGCGCTGCAGCAGGGACCTTGGTGTGGCCCAGGCGGTACTGCTCCTCCTTCATCACGCCGTTCTTCTCCATGTGGGCGCACATCTTCTCGCTGCCTGCCTTGGCGTCCTTGGTACGCGCCGCCTCAGGGGCCAACACTCCGTATCTGCACTGACGCCATTGCAATAGTTGCACTATGCACTGGCTCAAAATCCCAGTGCCATACTACTTGAACGGGTGAGTGCATCCCGTCATGCAGCATCTCTGTGCGAGCTTTTTTTTATTTGTGCACTGGTTGTGTGCTGGTGCAACAATTCCAGAACGATGAACCACGACAACGAGTTCTTGTACTGTTGTGCTGTGCCGAACTCAGTGCCAACTACTACAGCCGTGCTTTGTGCTGCCGCTCTCAAACCTCTGCTTAAAGTCGTGATACTGCAGTCTGTTGGGGAAGCCCTTGCGGCAGATGCGGATGCCCTCCAGCACGCCGTTGCACGTCAGCTGGTTCAGCACCAGGCCGGAGTCGATGACACCTCAAAAGGCATGTTTCAATAATGTTATGTACTCGAAGAACTTTTCACTAAGTTCAATTGATCAAGGCTCCGGATTCCAAAGAAGGTACACTACATAGAAATACACAAATTTTCAACGAACCTGATTTCTTCTTCTCGTTGGGGATGATGCAGCGAATGAAGTGCGGGTGCGTCTGGCGCAGCATGTTCATGAGCTTGGTCAGCGACTCGCGGTACATCATCGACACCGTCTGGAAGGAGGCCGACTTGCCCTTCTTCTTGCCGCTCTGCGCTGATTTGCCTAAACACGAGAGGTGTTATTTCAGTGCGTTTGCTTTGGGTGTCTAGCCAGCCAGACCTTCTTTGGCGACGTCCTCCTGCGTCTTGTACTCGCTCCAGATGTCGAGCAGCAGCTGGTTGTCCGTGGACGCCTTGAGAACGGAGACGACTGTGTCGTTCAGCGGGTCCTTGTTCTTCTCCAGCCAGCCCACGCAGTTGTAGCGCACCTACAATGCCGGGAGCAAGTCACTGAAGTCAGGACCTGGGAGGTCCTCTTGGCCCAGACTGGACAACTCACGGTTCCAGCATAGTGGACGAGAGCGAAGTGCGCCTCGGCCTGCTTGCCCTTGGGTGGCTTGGGCTTCTGGAAGTTGGGATGCTTGCCGAGGTGCTGGTCGTTGAGCTTCTGCGCCAGCGTCATGTCCGACGCCTTGGGCACGATGCACTCCTCGTCCAGCATGGAGACGATGCCCAGCGGCTGCAGTTCATATTGTTGTTCTGCAGACATTCCAATCAAACTAATCGTTCTCACCTTCTCGATCAGCTCAATGCAGGCCTGCAGGTCCAGACCAAAATCGATAAACTCCCACTTGATGCCCTCGCGCTGGTACTCTTCCTGTGACGCGACATATTGGTGTGTTTTACAGCTCAGCACGAACAATTCTCGCTCAATACCTGCTCGAGTACAAACATGTGGTGATTAAAGAACTGCTGGAGTTTCTCGTTTACGAAATTGATCCACAGCTGCTCGAACGAGTTGAACTGCAAAGGACAAATTCTGATTCGTTTTGTAGGCTGAATTCTGGCTGAATCTTTGGCCGTACGTCAAAGATTTCAAAGCCAGCAATGTCGAGAACGCCGATAAAGATGTCTCGGCTGTACTCCTTGGCTTCGAGCGTCTTATTGCAGCGCTTGATGAGCCAGTGGAACATTCGCGCGTAGATCGCTTTCGCCAGAGCGCCCACCGCCCAGTTCACCTGCGTTGGGCGTGACGAGTAGCGCACCAAAATGACACGAAAAGAGGTGCGTCTTTACCTGCTCGAGATTCTGGCCCTTGTTCACCCACTCAGTGCCGACCTTGACGCGCGGTTTCAGGAAGGCCTTGATGAACTCGTCCCCGCTGCACGTGTACAGCTTGCAGGCGATCTCGCCCTCTGCAGTGGGTTCAATTGCGTTGATGGAAAATGTTTTGGCCGCCGTTAAAACTGTCGACGTCAACTTTTAAAAACTACTACCACGGTCGGCAAAGGTTATTGTGTGCAGTTCCGTAGCTGCTGTATCTCCTCTAATGTCATCTCCCAACCTTTGACGTCGTCTGCCTCTGCCTGCTCCTCTCTCGGTCGCTGCTTGAACTTCATCTCTCCCATGTGCATGATGCCTGCCGTCAGTCGATATAGGTTGAACTTCTCGTCGGCATCGAAGCCCATGATGTCGAAGGACTCCTAGAATCAGTCTAGCAGTCAGTATCCTTCGGAAACGGCGCATGAAACGGCTGAGGCAGCACAGCCATTGAAAGCGACTAGGCGACGTTGAAAAGGCCCATTCAAATTTCACCGACGAAATGCGTGAAAATTTTAAAAGAAGAAAAGTCGACTCACCTCTGTCAGAACCGCTTCCTCGCTGTCGTCGATGCCGTCGATGGTCAGCTCGGCCTGCGAGCAGAAGTGGTAGTCGCGCAATTTGCGCGTCAGGAAGAGCTTTTCTGAATTGACAAGAAAATATTGATTTTTGCCAGACACCGTCAGTAGACGGCACCTTTCAGTCCCTTGATTGCTCCAGAGTAGATCTGGTAGAAGATGTGATAGCAACGCTCGCCCGGGGCCTGCTTGATCACGCGCGACTTCTCGAGCAGGTCTGAAGTATGGTTGCGACCTTGCGATTCGTAGCCAATAAGAATTGAACACCTTACCCGATCCACATGAAGTAATTCTGAAACCTCTACACTTACGGGAAGTCCGTTACTCTATCTAGCTAGTGCAGTATCTCTACTCTAACCCTTTGAAATAGGGTAGATTTTGATGCCGCATGAATCAAAGTATGGTGCTAGTAAAACGAGCAACCAAGTGGCTCGGACATTGTCCCCATATATAACAGCAATGCACATGTAGGTATGTACAGGTATGTATATGTACATAGGTATGCAACGCAATTGGCCACAAATTCCCAGTGTTAGTCCTGGTAATCGAGAAAGAGTACTGGGACGGTTTTCTTCGGCACGTTTGCGTATTGGCAAGAAATTGTCCTCGGTGTGCAGCAGCTCACAGTGTTCGATGTCTCCTCCCGCGAGCTTGCCCGAGAGGTTGAAGTGCGTGCGGATGAACTTGCCGAAGCGCGACGAGTTGTTGTTGCGCACCGTCTTCGCGTTGCCGAACGCCTCGAGCACAGGGTTCGTGCGCACGATCTGCTCCTCGAGCGTGCCCTGCAACCGGCACGCACTCGACGTACATGCATACCACACCACAGTGCTTGTCCACGGTCAAGAAGCACGCAATCGACGAATGAGATTGTGGAAAATCGATTCTGCGTACCGTGAATCCCCTGGGCGTTCATTAGAGAGTGGGCGTTCATTTTTCAACTCACCCTCACCTTCAGTGGAGGTAGGGAGGTGGATATTTGGTTGGAGGGGGGGGGGGGGTGCGTTATTTTCAGGATTTGAAGGATCAAGCCAAGCAGTAATGATTAGCTTTAGGCCTCAATCATTGGAAATAAATAATATTCTCAATTAACCCAATGAGTGCCTTCTTGCTCTGGGTACTCTGGTGGGCTCCGACGACTGCGAAATAGGAGATGACCTTCTTGGTGTTCTCCGTCTTGCCAGCGCCCGACTCACCCGTGATCAGGATCGATTGATTCTCGCGATCTAGAATGGCCGTACCTTCTTTTGTATTTGACAATCAACACAGCCTGTCAAGAGGAGCATATGAATGTACCGTTGAATGGTTTCAAATGGCCAAACTACAGTAGTAATTGCCGACGAACCAGTCATCATGTTGCGGTAGGCCTCGTCGGCGACGGCGAAGAGGTGGGGAGGCATCTCGTTGCGCCTCTTGCCGATGTACATGTTCACGACGCTCTCCGTGTAGATGGGCAGCCGCTTGTAGGGATTGATCACGACGCAGAACAGACCAGAGTACGTCTGGAAATGATGCGCAATTCTCTTGTTCATTAAAAAAAACATGATACATCAGTAGCTGGCAGGCGAGACTGCCCCTATTTGTTAGACCGTCCAGCTAACATAACTGTTTTGTACCTAGTCATGAATGACGCATTTGCTGCCTAGTCCGTTCAATACCTGGGCACATGTTCATTGTGCTCCTACAAGCTACTGCCGAATGGGGCTCACTCACGCAGATCATCCAGGTCTCTCTCCTCTACCTATTATGGTACTCCTCTACTATCCTCTACTATTTTCTCCACAAAAGGGGCAAAGCGCAGCAAATCTCCCACCCGTTTGCGTTTGGTCACTGTAGAAGGGGGGTGGGGGATTATTTGGTACTTTGCACGTACACGCTACTGCCGAAAGGGGCTCGCGCCGCTCACGTAGATCATCATGGAGTAGTAGCGCTGCTTGAGGTTGTGCAGCACGGAAGCGTCGTTGAGAAAGGTCAAATTGGCCATGTCCTCGGTTTTCTCGAATTTGGGCGGGTTCATCTGCTGGATCTCGTCCTTCTTCACCGACTTCTGCAACGACAACGACGACTGCAGCGTGCGTGCAGCACACAGAGAAGTGCAGTAAGCAGATACATTGCCGACAGACGCGCAACTTGGGGGTACAAGAGAGACTTTTTTGCTGGCACTCGCAGGCTCGCAGCACCTCCCATATGGCCTCCTGGACAGCACAGTGCTCACCCCCCACCACCAACCCCCTCCTCCTCAAACCTTTACTCGATGGCACTATTAGGTGGGGAGAGTAGTAATTGGAGAGTGGCATTACAGTTTCATTGCAGTTTCAACCTCAAAAAACTTGAACAAAAAGCACATTCGCTTAGCAGCATTGCACTAATTGGACTGGTACTGTACCTCGACACCGCCCTTGGCCACGACCGTGAGCATGTCTCCCTTGGTGGCCTTGATCTCTGCCGCGCCGAAGCCCTCCTCGTCGTCCACGATCCAGACGTTCTTCTTGCTGTCGAACTTCTTCGTCTGCGCCTGAACTCTCGCGAAATTGTGGGCACATCTGGACGTTTCCGATTTTAACTGCACCAAGAACATTTCTTCGCAAAAATTCTGCCTTCGAATGGAGCGTGTCTACAGTTTGAGCCAAACACCATTCATTGCCTTTAGCAAGGCATGCGCTCAACGCAGCATGAGCAACACTGACGTTAGTGTAGCTTGCACTGGCCGAACGTCAATCTCTACTCATCTTGTCTTTGTGCCCACTGTACGTGTGTACATTCAAGCAACGTTGTCGTATCCATAGGCACTCTCCGCGATACACACCGTAGGTAGGTACAGTAGAGGCGCTACTTTTGACTTAACCTAATACAGCACGGTGATACTACGAAGCTGCCATCTTACCGCCAGCTGTTCCTTGACGCTCTGTCGCAGGTACTGCCATCCGGGGTCCGCCGAGTACGCACTCTCAGCCGCGGCCATGGTTGTCGTCGCTTCTCAGAGTTTGCGCTGTCCTCCTCGTTTTCCTGAATGAGCGAAAAGACGACGCGAGGAGCTGATGACTAACGACTGCGGCGAGCGACTACAAACGACATACGCGCAGATGCCGCTGGATTAACGAGCGCAGATTTGCCGGTTGATTCGCAGAGACTTCCAGGGGGCGGGCGGGGCGGGCGGGGATTCGGCGCGGTGCTACCGAAAATGGAGCCTGCTGCCTCGACGGCCGACCGGCCGGCCGGCCGGGCCAAGCCAGAACCGGTCGCGAAGGAGAATCTCACGAGCCGTCGTCCGTCCCTTCCAAGAAGCGCGCTCGCCCTAGCGTCCCCGTGTTTGCGCGCACACCGCGAGGCTACAAGCGAAACATTCCGCGACCGTAACCGTCCCAATTGTGCACGGATCGAGGCGCGCGCCCAACTCGCGCCAAGATGTCATGTCGGGAGGAAGAAGAAGAAGCCATGTCAACAACGAGGACAATGATTAGTGACCAGTGTGCAGAGGGTTATTTTTAGTGCGTTTCAAAACATTTTTTATTTCAAAATTACAATCACTGTTTCTGCGTCGTTATTCGAGCGAGTACGATGCGAGTCTCCCAATTTAGCGAGCTCACGAAGGGTGGCGCAGAAAAAGCGAAGTCGAAACTTTGTTTGCGCACAGCGAATCGTACAGCTGACAAAGGGAGAGACTGAGTGAGAGCCGGGAAGACCACCCGCCGCTGCCACCCGTAGCGAAGCCGTGACGCCTTTCGTAGGATTTCGGAGCGCGCAGGTTGCACGCACTGCGTTGTGCAAGACACCGACCGGACTTTGGCCCCCAAGGGCTACAACATTGGAGGAAACAGCGAACTGACTGAGGCCAAAACATTCAGTATTCATGTGCGTCTGCCGCTTGTCTGGTGCTGGTGCTGGGCGGCCGGCCACCGCCACAGGCGTTTGTGCAAGGAATCCTTCAAGTATTTCGTCGACAAAAGCAATTGCGTCCTTGAATCGGTGTCCCCAGTCCCCACACAAGCAAGAATTGCACAAATCTGCGATCTTTATTCCTCGCAGCCGACGACAACAGAGAGAGATGTTACATAGGTAGTTACATTCCTGGCCTCGTCTGTCCCACGTTTCCGGATCGTGCCAGTCTTAGCTGCATCGACAGTGTTGCACGTCGAACTCCGCGTGGACCGCGCGCAGGATGCGTCTCAGCGCCGTGTACATCTCGTTAGTAGAGGCCTGCACGTCGTCCATAGACACCCGGAACTTGTGGACGTGTTCTATGAAGAAGCTGCCCTGGGGCGGCAGCTCCGGAGGCAGCTCGACCGTGTACACGTAGGGCACAGAGAGGCTGGCGGCCCAATCCGACAACGTGCCGTTCGCAGCGTCTGTGCAGAGTGGACGCTGTTTCATCCGAATGCGCAAACCGTGAATTCTCTAATAGTAGCCCGGGGTACAATTGTTGTTTTTCCTTTTGCTGGAGAGGCACTGTTTGGGAGGGGGCTCTGTTGTTTAAAAATTTTAGCGTATTCGGGGCCAGTATTGGGCGGGGGTTCTATTGCACAAGGGGGGGGGGGGGTCGCTATATTGTGGAATTTACGGGAGTTCACTCCAATTACCCTTACAGTTCAGGAGGTCCACTGGACTGCCAACTCTGTAGCGCCTTGAGTGCTTTCGAAAAATGTCGCTTGTAGTGACGTTGGCCAAGGTTTCCTATAAGTAGGTGTACATGCGATCTGGAACCGAACAAAAGTGCAATCTGGAACGCAATGTTGCGTGCAATGTAGACGCGCAGGTTTACCATGGCTTCCTTGCGGTCTGGGTATTGCCGAGCTGCATAGCCAAGCCATGCGGATACATCCAGACTTGGCCAAAAGAGTGGAGCGATATGACCGCCTAGAATGTTCAGTCCGCTGTCTCAGTTTAATTAGACTACACCATTGGAAAAGTAGTGGATGTGTTGCACATGATTAGCAGATGTAATCTGAGTAGGATAAATGTAATGGCATGCATTGCAGTGAGTGACATCATACTCGAATGCGGTGCAGACGTGGCAGGATGAAGTCGCGAACGGCTCTGCTCTCGGGCTCGCTGAAAGCTTCGGCGCCGGAGTAGTCGTCAGCGCAGGGCTCGGCGCCAGCGTGGTAGTGAAAGCCGAAGTTTCGGTTGAGGTCCACACCCACGCAGCTGCTATTGCTAGCGGCTGAAACGAATATTACACACAAGCGCTGTCTGACAAGTTGATGCATGCTGTAAGCTCCATAACTACCCAGCTCACCCCAGTTTCATAATGAGTCTCCGCCTTTAGATTAGCCTCCCTCCTACAATTAGCTTCCCCCCCTCCCCCGAAGCTACCCACACCCTACACAGTGTCCCGAGTTGTCTACGCTTGAAACAGTATAGGTGCTATCGGAGAATGTTTAGTATCCCGGAAATCCTCCAATAGTGCCCTGGGCAGTATACAGGGTGGCCCATTTATCCATCCGGGGCTTTGATCGCGGATAACTCTCCGTTTACTGAACAAAACGAAACAAAATTTGTACCAGATACAGGTACAGGTTCAAAGTTTTTGTGTGCCGATTTTTAAGAAAATCTGATGCGATCTGCCAGAATGGAGCGATTTTATCCGATGAGCGCGCTTTTTCGTTGGATTTACTGTACAGTCCAGAAAAGGAGATTACATCTGGCACGTTGGGCGTTTGGCGCGTTCAAGAAACGTTTGTAAGCATTGCCGAGCGAAGCAGCGCCCTGTAGACGTATTTGACAGAATCATTGCCAAAATTCGCCAGAAGACGCAGCCCTAATGCCAGTCACACCAGACCAACGTGGATGTTACGTGATAAATGGATAAAACTGACAAACAAACGTGACAAAACTCCGGATAGATAAATGGGCCACCCTGTACTTTCAACCTCTCTTTACCCGGCGGCAGTATTGGAATTTTATTGCGTTTCTTAAGTGATTAGCAGTTCAAAGAGCCGCAAATATGATTCACTAATGGGTGCACAGCTGTGTATTTATTTATTTACTGCTTTATTTGGGTCCACCGACGGATCCAGGGGGAGGGCGGGGAGGGCGGCCGCCCTCCCCGTCAGGATTTAGCGGGGGGCGGGGAGGGCGGCGGTGCGGAGCGCCCCGTAGGGTCGTTTGGGTGAGGGGCTCGCGCAGAGAGTCGGCGGGGCGTGGCAGGGCCGCGGCGGTGGAGCTTAAGAAAGAAGGGGAACCAGTCTGGTGGGCATGACGATACCGAGTTGGTAAATTGGTAATGGTCATCCGCCGCTCCCACCGTCTAAAATGTGCTTGACGGACAGTGCTCAAAAAGGCATACCCCCAGTTCCTCGGTCCTCGGCATGACGGGGCACGTCAAGGTGCATGCACATTCTGACTGTTTGGTAGCAGAGAAGACAGGGTGGCAAAAACTAATGTGGTTTGTTCCCTCAATCCATTCACTGCGACTTTGAATGGACTATTGGTTGATTACCGTAAATCCTCCAATAGTGCCCCCGGGCACTATTTTTTCAACCTCTCCTGCCCCGGGGGCACTATTGGAGGGGGGGGGCACTATTGGAGGGGGGGGGGGCTTCTATTATTTCAACCTAAAAATCTTGAATGGTAATGCTAGTTTCGCTGTCAAAATTGCCGATTTTTCGATGATTTTGATCACTTTTGCCACATTTAATGGTTGATTAACCGCTAATAGTTGCTGAAACGTACTATTATTGGTTAGTAGTAGTGTGTATACACGATATAAATGTACCTACCACTATATTTTTGCCCATAAAAGGCACATGGCACAACATACCCCTTACCCCTGGGGGCACTATTGGAGGGGGGGGGGGGGCTCTATTATTTCAACCTTGCCGTACCCGGGGGCACTATTGGAGGGGGGGCACTATTGGAGGGGGGGGGGCTGTATTGGAGGATTTACGGTAGTTCCCAAAGAACAATGGCGCTGCTGTCGCCATGTACCACATTTCCCAAGCCGTTTCTGGAAGGTGCTGAAATTCAAACTGACCCCCGTACATCACAATCAGGATTTGAAGCTCAGCATCGGAAACAGGGAGAACGTGGAAAGCATGAAGAGCACGCAACTGGGCGTAGAGGAACTGGGCGCTAACACTCAAAAACTCCAAAAGTGTCTACACTATGGCGCAGAGGTATTTACGTTTCTGATGATAGAATCCTGTCCACTATACAACACCAGGACAATATTCTTGGCTAAGGAAGCAGAAATCTGTCGCTAAACAAACAGAAATCGCGAAACAAGAGAAGCAATATGCCTAGTGGACCTACCTTCTCTGATTTAAAAATGATTGTAAGAGGTCAAAAATCTCAAATTGTTTCTTTGTGGCGCCGTTTGTTATGTGCCCAGCCTAAGCCGCCGCTGAAATGGCCCCCATAAATTGCGACAGGGTCCCCCCTTCTTCAAAATCCGTCTCCCTTGCTCCCATTTCACCGCCCTCCCCGTCACGAAATCCTGGATCCGTCACTGTTTGGGTCCCTGTATAACGCAAATAGTCTGGTACTAGCGCGCTCGCGCGCGCCTTCGGCGCGCGCTCACGCGCTAGGTCGCTCGCCGCTTCGCGGCTCGCGACGCTAGCGGGCTCGGCGCTGCGCGCCTCGCCGCTTCGCGGCTCGCCCCTAGTGAAAAGCGCAAGTCGTGTGCCAGTACATGCCACAGTGTGTGTCAGTGAGAAGCATCTCTGTGTGGGTGCTGGGTGTGAGCTTGTGTGCAGTGGTGTTCACACAGAAGGCGTTGGGCAGTAAGTCGCTGACCATATTCATCATGGTCTTCTAGTGGCTCTCGACCATGCCATGTGTGTGTGTGTGCGTGCCTCAGTTTTCCGACCGCTCGACAGTTTTCTAACAATTTGGCGCTGGCGCACTCTGATCAGTACATGGTCTTCAACTGACTGGGTGTTGAAGTCGATTACGACCTTGGACTTCGCCAAATCGGATCGGTCCTGCACTAAGTCCATGCATACCCTTGGTACACTGGGACTATCGCACCACTGCTCTTACCAGTCTCCATTGTCCCAGTGATGAGAAATAGATTTTTGTTAATAAATTCACATTTCAAAAATTTATTTCTCTTTCGTCTTGAGGGCGGCAGGTCTGAGACTTGGCGTGCACACTACCCTTGTGTAGGCCTACGCACCCCACCACGTGGCTCCTGCCCCAGCCCCCAGCCACCAGTAGAAATAGAAACCCTGCATATCTTTTCATAGGGAAGTACAGCAGGGCCACCGAGTGCAATTGCACGTCACCACCTACTGACTGTTACTATAACACATATACCACCCTCCCACCGTCCCTCCTTTGAGAGATTCAGGTGCGGACCCACATACATACACACAAACAGACAGGGCGATTAGAGTATAAGATTTCTTGCCCAGGAGGCACTATTGGAGAGCGGGCGCTATTGGAATTACATGGTAAATATCTGCATTCTCTGCAAATTCTCAGCAAATTCTGCAAATTCTCAGCAAATTCTGCAAATTCTCAGCAAATACCATGGATATAGCAGAAAGCTCCAAGCAAAGCGATGAGAACTTGGCGTTAAGAGAGCAGGTAATCAGGTGAAAATTGTATATACACCCCTGTATGTACTAAACATCGTTTCTCTCAGAAATGTGGTAAGAAACCCGTCATTTTGCTCAAATACACTATAATTTAAAGGCCGGTTGCTTCTGAAGAGTCTCGCCGGCCTGGGCATAAGCATAGAGGCGAAACGCTCATTTATTTCCACAAAATAAATAAACGCGAAAATGCAATGTTAGGTAAGGTACATATTATCGCTAAAATAGCTACCGCATCCACTCGAATTGAAAGATTTACGGTAAGTGTAGAGGGTGTTTTCTTTTAAATTATCACATTTCTTTTTCGAATAACTTTTGTTTCCTTTGTCGGATTGTTATGAAATTTGGAACACTTATACTCAAGAATTTGGGATTTTGTCTGAAAAAGAATCATCGAATTCGGTTGAGGATTCCGAGAGTTATGGCGCTCCAAATCAGATGTCGCTTTTTGGGCAGATTTCACTTGCGAACAACCTGGGCCGTTGGATTGGTATGGAGTGGGGGAGGATGGATGGAGAGGGGGCGGTTTCAGTCGCGCAGCAGCAGAGAATACGGTGTGCCGACCGTATTAAACGCGCTGCGCCAGCCAAAAGCAAAGTTTGGCGTTTGAAATTTGGCATGCAGTACTGGATAGTTACGATTCACACGATTTAGTTTGTAAAATCTGCCCAAAAACCAAGCGACATCTGATTTGGAGCGCCATAACTCTCGGAATCCTCAACCGAATTCGACGATTCTTTCTTCAGACAAAATCCCAAAGTCTCGAGTATAAGTGTTCCAAATTTGATAGCAATCCGACAAAGGAAACAAAAGTTATTCAAAAAGGAAATGTAATAATTTAAAAAAAAACACCCTTTATGTACACTGTACAGTACAGTGTGCACTGCACGTTGCGTATATACAGCGCAAAAAGCGTCCCAGAACGCACGCTGCGCGGGGGCGCGATTCTTGCGCCAGTAGCGCGCCTCGGTGCGCGCTCCAAAGGACCAACTAGACGGCTCAAACGTGGCGTTGAGGCGGCTGAAGGCGTAGCCGTCCGGGTTGAGCAGGGGAGCGACGACGACATCGACGCATTTGAGCATACTCCTTGCAAACCGGCTCGAATTATAGTGAACATCCGCATAGCCGCTCAGATACTAAACTGGAAACCTGCTCGAACTCGATACTCAAACGCTAGTCAAAGACTACAGTACAGGGCGGTTACGGTGTTGCCACAGTTTACCGTAAAGGCTGCAGTAGTCCCTCTACCCACTCCAATTGTGAACCCTCTCTCCAATCGAGAATCCTAGGACATGGTGAGGTTGAATGAAGTTCCTGCCCCCCATCCTACAGCGCCCCCTCTCCAACAGTAACTACGGGTAGAGGAAGGTTTAAACAATAGTGTCCCGGGATACTATTAAAGAAGTTACGGTATGTATAATGCATATCGGTTGTCAACCGCGTGTCCGTTCATATGGTATGTAACAAACCTGGTCAGTCATGCCCAGTGCTGCCCCTGTCGACAACCATTCCCTGAAAAGCAACTAAAGTCCACAAAATATTTAATTTTCAAAAATAAATAATTTCTAGCAAACGCGTCAACAATGCATCTCTGGTGCCGACTCTCGCTAACCTGGCGTGCACTCCAGCATCGATCCAAATCATTGGCTTGGTCCAGTTTTGATTCTCTCCAATCTTAATCGTGAGCACAGTGAACACCCGATCAATTGTTCGGTGTCTTCGGTGTCGGTATGCACCGAAATTAGGGATTGTGTGTACTGTTCTGTCATGTTCTGTCATGTGAAATGTTCTTGTCAACATTGTTCTACTGTGTCCTCACACCTT
The DNA here is from genome assembly GCA_030248085.1 of Paralinhomoeus sp. GSCO2_6. Taxonomy (NCBI): domain Eukaryota; kingdom Metazoa; phylum Nematoda; class Chromadorea; order Monhysterida; family Linhomoeidae; genus Paralinhomoeus; species Paralinhomoeus sp. GSCO2_6. The sequence continues at coordinate 13,949 of JASAMY010000555.1, forward strand.
GATCGCACGAATCGGCCGACCTTCATGCGTCGTCCCAATCGTAATGAGTTCGACGATGTGCGGGTTCATGTCATTCCAAGATGCGAATAGTCTATCAATCTGAAGAGAAGTAAAACATGCGAAGCCTTCCTCAACCGAGGAATTGCGCTGTCTGGCCAAGCGCAAACGCATTTTTTTTGGGGGGGGGGGGGCCGCATTGTATTTTATAAGGGGCGCATTGGAAGCGGGATTGTTCACAAAGTACAGTAGTTTTATGCTGGTGCGCTACAATGGAATAATTGCCGTAAATCCTGCAATAGTGCCCCCCGGGGGCACTATTCTTTCCTTTCAACCTCTTTACCCGGGGGGCACTATTGGAGGGGGCTCTATTGGAGGATATGGTATGGTATGCCTTCAAAGTTGCCTTATGGTATGCCTTCAAAGTTAGGATTTGTGTACAACACCTCTTGAATGTAGTCGACGTTCAGAGTTGGTCGCGGAGGTGGGCTTGGATCGTCCGGAATCGAGCTCAACACTCCCGTAAGAGCTGCCAGTAGCGTCGCGTTCATCGATCGCGTTCCATTTACACTTGCATTCACTCTATAGACGAAGCGTATTGCGGCTTTATGAAGCTAACATCGGCTAGCTTATTACGCTGAAGTCGCGAAAAGCAGAACAACCGCCAACTGCAGCCGACCAGGCGTAGTCATGGCTTGCAACGAATGATGGAATGTTCGCAAGTGAGCTCGGACAATTCTACTACTTGCAATTCCAAATTCTATGGTTGTCATGTTTATCTAAAGGGTGTTTTATTTTAAAACTGGGTTTCACAGTGAGGTGGAGGAAAAGTGGATTTTTATTTTTTTAATGTGCAACTCTGTAAGCGTGCAAGTTTGGTCAGTAACATACGTAGTGGTTTCAAACGAGCCAGTCAAAACGGGCAAATATAGGCCTCATTTTTTAACGAAGATTGCTTCTTTAATGCAAATCCAATTTCGATAATTCCTTTTCTAGACGAAACCCTAAAGTATTCTGCGTCTATGGTTTATATGTATTTCATCGGATCGGGCGTGATAGGATTGTGGTAGGGAATAAAAAGTTATTCAAAAAAAGAAATTACGTAGTTCAGAAAAAAAACACCCTTCACAAAAAAACACCCTTCAGTTTTGGAACCGACGCGCAAGCAGAATGCGCTATTGCAAGACGACCGCCACAAGACGCAGTCGCATGCCTTGATTTGCACACTATCGGAATCTGGCTCTTTTCACAGGAAAACGAAGCTGGAAATTCACTGGGAAGCTGTGGGACTTTGGCACATTCGCACGCGTTCCTTTTGTGTGTTGATGGTGTGTGGCAGTGCCGTGGTGTTGATTTGAATTAAATTTCGTTCTCGTGGCGATCAGACTGACTGAAGACAGAAACTGCATTTTTCTTTCGCCTAACTAACACATAACGACATAACGCTGCAAGACGCGCATGCACAGTCGAAAATCTATAACTGACGTAGCATTTCCTTCGATATTGAAGACTTGAGAACGCACTTCTTTAGCCATCTGCACAGTCCAGCAAATGCTTCAGTCTAGAGGCAACATCCACTTAGTTTCAATATTTCAAGCTCAAGACTGGCCGTGAGTAGTGATGGCAATTTTAACGTTTTTTTTCAATTTGAGGTATAGGTATTGTAGGTATAGGTTAGTGCAGAAATGTTGCAAGGTTTCAGGGTTTCAGAAGGTGTTTTAAGCCTGGTAGAGTGGCAAAAACCAAGAAAAGCACCAACAGCCTTTTGAAGTGCACTTTGATCAACTTTTTACTACTGATAGCTTTTCATTGAATCGGACCACGACCATGCTATCGCGACCAGGTATGATGGCCTCAAGAACGGCTTCAAAAGTGCTAATTATGGTTACCGTAAATAAACCTCTCCTTACCCGGGTGCACTATTGGAGTGGTGGGGCTTCTATACTTTCAACCTAAACATTATGAATGGTAATGCTAATTTCGCTGTCAAAACTGCCGATCTTTCAGTGATTTTGATTACTTTTGCCACATTCAATAATTGATTTACCGTTAATAGTTGCTGAAACGTAGTTTTAATGGTTGGTAGTAGTGTGTATGCACGATGTAAATGTAACTACCACTATATTGTTGAACATAAAAGGCGCATAGCATAAAATACCCCTTACCCCCAGGGGCACTAGTGTAGGGCAGGCTCTATTCTTTCAACCTTGCCGTACCCGGGGGCACTATTGGAGGAGGGGCACTATTGGAGGGGGGCTTCTATTGGAGGATTTACGGTATTTAACTCACCCAGGCTGCTACAAAGTAGGTTTAGTAAACAAAGTAAACGTACTTGCTACAAAGTAAACGCACCAAAACCTGTTTTTTTTTTCCTGTTTTTTTTCACCACTTGGACAATTTTGACAACTTTTATTTTTATTAAGCTAAAAAATTCAGGAAGAAAAAACAACAAATTGAAAACATGTTTTTTCAATGGGTGTTTCGGTGTGCAGTGGTCAACAGAGGAGTGTGAGTAATTACGTATACATACGTATTGAAACGTTTCAGCGCGCAACGGATATAGACTGACTCGGAGGAGCGCAATGGTCAGCAGACAACCTAAATATATAAAGCGTTAACGAGCTCGAGACGACCATCTCAAGAAACAGGTTCACAAGGAAGGCTAAACCTGTTTAACGTCTGAATTGTGTCTAAGCTCAGGAGTCTGAGAAGAATAGCTAGGACCACCCAATGCGTTTGCCTTAGTCGGTCTTGCTTTGCGCAAGCGACACCAGGCTTTTCGCCTGCAACGGTAGTATGAGTATTTCAAAATTGCCGAAACGCCGAAACACTTGATCGTGTCTTCTCCTGTACTGGCGCACTGCACACCGAAATGACTCCGAGTGGTGGAGAGACATTGTGCACGCTCACGCGCCATCTCTCGGGGCCGCACGCGGCACTCGCAACCCTCCTCCTCAGATCATCGTCCTCAAGCTGCATGTACCTGTAGCCGACGCGTGCTCTCCAAATTCCAACTGCTCCTTATGATAAAACGCAGGAGAAAGGAAAAGAGAGGCAAAGCGAAGCGCCACCGGCACCCACGGCGCGAAAAAAAAAAAAATCCACGCCCCACCCCCCGCGGCAGACCAGCACCACACCAGCAAAAGAAGAAAAAACAGATAGCAAAAAAAAAAAAACGCACAAGCCCCTTTCGATCCCCACATACCATGAGAAAAAAGACGATAGAGATAGATAACAACCTTTTTACATTTAACCACAGAATTCCCATACCAACCACCACAAAACTCAAGATATTTTTTTTTATTTTTCTACATACACCCTTTTCTTTTTCCTTCCAGTCAATTACACACAACCCCCCCCCCTCCAAAAAGCCGAGCTACCCCACAATATCAACTAACAAATCAAAGATACGCATAAACCACACAATATTACCATATCACGTACATTCTCACAAAAACCAAACACCCTTTTAATATTTTTTAATTTAAACAATATACAACACACAACAAAACTCACAATATTAAACAATTTTATCATATTATAACAATACTTAGACATACCTCCATACCATATCACTCATCCCCAAAAAACCAACAACCGCAAATTATCATCTTACCACCCCGCCCACTCCCATATTAATAGCCTCACTTCAATCCATTACTATTTATCAAACCCACCACAAACCCCACATAAAAAAACACCCCAACTCAACCCACCCCACTAAAAAAAAAAACCCCCAACAACAACCCCCAACAAAACCCACAACCCCCCACACCCCCCACAACCACCCCCAAAAACAAAACCCCACAAAAACAACACACAAAACAACACCCCAACCCCAACACCCAAACACAAAAAACCAAACCAAAAAAACACAACAAACCACCACCCCCCACAACACAACAAAACCCCCAACCCCAAAAAAAAAACAACCCACCCCCCCCCCCCCCCTGTATGTAGGCTGCTGACTACTTTAGAGAAAGCCACTGTACTTCGCTAGAACGCTCCCAACCTCCTAACTGCTCAACGGTCAACTCGGACACAATGGTGAGAAGCCACAGCACGGTAGCACCTTCAAGAAGAATCGCCTAATAACAGCAAACGAGTATAGAATGGGAACAATTTTCAGTAGGCATTAGGGTGCGTCTTAGCTGACGCTCAGAAGTCCATGAAGACGCTCTTGGCGCGGCTGGCGCTGCGCAGCACGCCGCTGGGACTCGTCATCACCGCCTGGCGCCTGGCCTGGCGCCACCATTCGGGATGCAGTGATCTTCGCGCTTGTCTCTTCCCCAATGTCTTACATTGGCCTGCCTCAACGATGTGTTAGGATTGGGATTAGACCTGCAATCCAAAAAAAAATTCGATTGGAAGACGGTTTGGCAATGACCAAAACAAAATTTGGTAATACTCGCGAACGGTATACCGTAATCATCGAAATTTCGATATCGGTTTTTGGGTAATTTTCGGCGATCTATAAACCTAGCGGAAGCCACTGTCAGTGGAATAAATAAATAAAATAAAAGGCAGCGTCAGTGGATGCACCGTCGCGTTTTAATATAGCCTGAACTATATATGGCTTGCACTTTCAATCTCAGCCATTCAAAAACATTAAAAATTACTAAAATTTACTAAAAATTGCTGATATTACAAAAAAAATTACTGAAATTTACAGAAAAATAGATTTCGTACCTAAATGGAATTGTTGGATTGTTGGATGTTGGAATAATTGGACTTTGTACTTGTTTTGAAATTGTACCTAACAACTTTTGTTGTTACAGTGTTTTTTTTTCGGCATCGATTTTGCGGCATTTACGGTACACAGTCAGTATTGCTCCCGACAACGTTCCCCTTTGCCTCCAATAGTGCCCCAATACATGGTACCCATGTGCTTTCTTCGCTGAGTGTACTGTAGTTCATCTTCATTTCCTCTCGCTCGCGCGCTGCAGCTGCCGCGCCGTTCCAACTTTAGGTCGCCGCTATCCGCTCGCCCGAGCAAGGAATGGCGCCGCTGACGCCAGAAAGGCCGCCCCTCGAAAACAAACGAGGCGCAGTTGTCGCCGTTCGGCTTCCGTCGATGGCGGAGGCCGCAAAGTTGGTAGGTAGGTAGAGACAAAAGGCAGCTTGGGTAGAGAGGGGCAGCAGCTCCAGCCAGCAGGAGGAGGTCAAATTGATAAATTGCGCGCAGATGGCGCGCTGGCGCGCGCCAGAAATAGAGATCGACCCACAGTGGGGTCCGAATAGCGGCGCGGCGCTCCCATTCCTTACCTGAAAACACGGGCGGGCAGACACCGGTGCTTATTCGGCACTATACGGTCGTTCGCTTCTCAGTAGCGTTCCTCGGTAGCGGAAGAGGCGACGGACGGACGCTGGGCTCTTCACTCTGAGAGGACCGGTCGTCAGCGCCTAATCGGTCGCTGCCCTCTCGACTTATCGCCAGGGCTCTTCACGCCACTTGCAGATTGCAGCAGCAGCGCAGCAAACAGGCAGCGAATCCACAGAATCCAATCAAGATGGACAAGCCAGCGATGACCCAGTCGGAATTCGAAAATGATCCCGGATGGCAGTACCTCAAGCTCAGCCGCGAGGAGATGGCCCAGGCGCTGGCCCGGCCCTTCGACTCCAAGAAGAACTGCTGGATTCCCGACAATGAGGAGGGGTGAGAGAGCAACAGAGAATGCTTTTCTGTGGGGCGTTATCGATACTTAACTTATGTCCCGCAGGTGCATTGCCCTCTGCTGTCGCACAAATGGCGCAGAGGGAATCGAGTTACAATGTACATGTACCAATGTATAGGTGGTACCTTACAGCCGATGGTTGGTGTGCATACATTGTGAGCGCACGTGCAAACGATTCTACACATCGAATTGTACATGTACAGTAGGTGCAATGCATGCACATCAAAAGTGGACAGAAGTCAATTTCCTTTATTTAAACAGCAGTGCTGTGGCGCGCGTCTCTAAATGTTTCAACTCGCGGCTAAGATGGGACGAGGCACGCTACACAAACAGTCATGAGTTACGCAACGAACCTATATTCGCCCCAATTCAGATTCGTGGCCGCCGAGGTGAAGGCGACGAAGGGAGACCAGGTCACCGTCGTCACCGCCAAAGCTGGACTCGAGGTTCGTTCCGCTCGTTGAGGGAACCAACCCACTCGTATGTAGATCGATTGTACCACACCGAAAAATCTTAAAAGAGCCCCCCCCCCCCCTTCATCAACCTCCAATGCCTCCCCCACCCCCCCCCACCAAAGGGGGACAGGAAAACGAACCACAACAAAGGAAGGACAAACCACCCCTCAGTCTGTGTATGTATGTATGTATGCACAGTGAAGCGTTTTTTAGCTAAGGCTTCATGGGACATTGTTGCAGTGTTTTACTCTAGCAGAAAGAAGCTTCTATATAATTTCACTTTGGCCCTGGGTTTGGTTCAGTTTTACTTCTTTTGCACCGAAATCTTTTGCACCGGTTGTCTTCGCACCCAAAGGTTTTACTGAGGAACTGTTTTACTACCGTAAATTTTCCAATTGGGCCCCCTCCAATAGTGCACCTGGGTAGGACATTTGTTATGCTACTGTGTGCACGTTATGTGCCCCAAATTTGTTTTGCGTACACAGCTACACCTAAGAGACGTTTCTACGGCTAAAAGTTGGAATTACAGTGCCCCTTCTCCAATAGTGACTCCGGGTAAGCGAAGGAGGAAACAGCACTCCGGGGTACTACCGGTAGTAGAGAGTTTACGGGATGTCACGTGGTGTATTCACGCCTTGCAAGTCAATCCAAAACAGAACTCAGCGCAGTGGAAGCGATCTTACGTTGCAGAAGACCTTGAAGAAGGAGGAGGTGCAGGAGATGAACCCGCCCAAGTTTACCAAGACGGAGGACATGTCGAACTTGACCTTTCTCAACGAGGCGTCCGTGCTGTGGAACCTCAAGGACCGCTACTACTCCATGATGATCTACGTACGCGAGCACGCACGCACGCACGCACGCACGCACGCACGCACGCACGCACGCACGCACGCACGCACGCACGCACGCACGCACGCACGCACGCACGCACGCACGCACGCACGCACGCACGCACGCACGCACGCACGCACGCACGCACGCACGCACGCACGCACGCACGCTCGCACGCACGCACGCACGCACGCACGCACGCACGCACGCGAGCACGCACGCACGCACACACGCACGCACGCTCGCACGCACTCACGCACGCACGCTCGCACGCACGCACGTTGCAGACGTACTCGGGCCTGTTCTGCGTCGTGATCAACCCGTACAAGCGGCTGCCCATCTACACCGAGTCCGTCATTCGCTACTTCATCGGCAAGCGCAAGAACGAGGTGCCGCCCCACCTGTTCGCCGCCTCGGACGAGGCCTACCGCAACATGTGCATGGGTGCGCTTCTTTTCTCCGTCACAAAAGTGCAGTTTTCCCCGTGAAAATGAAAAAAAAAAACTGCTGAAATTCAGACCGCGAGAACCAGTCGATGCTGATCACGGGCGAGTCCGGGGCCGGCAAGACGGAGAACACGAAGAAGGTCATCGCCTACTTCGCCATCGTCGGCGCCACGCAGCAGGCCGCCTCTGGCACCAAGGCGCCCGCCAAGAAGGAGGGAGAAAAAGGAGTACGTTTCCCTACCATGCACAGACACAGCCCTAACATAAGGCACAGCCATGTAAAACAGCGTTTCAATCAATGCTTGACTTTTCAGCAGAGTCACATTTCGCAGACTTTTCTAATAAAAACACTTTGTCTTGATGCCACCGCACAGCACAATGCCGTCAACAAGCACGAAGAAAGGTGGGCCGACACCGAATCCATGAGAGCGTTCATCTCTTTCACAAGGGGATTAGTACGGCTCAGTAGTCGGTAACCGTGGTGGGTGTTGAACCGCGGACCAGGAGCGCGCCGAGCGCGACGCCTTATCACTAAGCTACTGCTGTTGTCAGCGTGGGACGCTTCTTGCAGGGCACGCTGGAGGAGCAGATGGTGCAGACGAACCCCGTGCTCGAGGCGTTCGGCAACGCCAAGACGGTGCGCAACAACAACTCGTCGCGCTTCGGCAAGTTCATCCGCGTCCACTTCAACGGACAAGGAAGACTCTCCGGAGGCGACATCGAGCACTGTGCGCTGCCCCTCTGCCCCCCCCCCCCCCCCTTAAGATTGCTGATTGCGGAGCGGTTGTTGGGAATGAATGGGACGAGAACCGTGATGCCGTGCTAATGAGAACGCAACAGAATCCACAGAACCACAGGAACACGAGCCGCCGAAGAATGATTGAAGCAGTACTGCAACTTCATTTATTGGGCACGAGCAACATTTTCATGACTGACTGAACAATCGATTTTTTCAACTAGAACATGGTCCCCGGGAATGTTGGAGTGCAGCTTCTAAAGCAGCGCTCTTTCTCAACATGTACAGTTTACTTTCACTTTTCACAGTTAGAGTTCACTTACCGTAAACCCTATAATTAGCCCCCCGGGGGCTATAATTGTTTCGTTTGAGCTCTAGGAGGGTGTATAAATATAGGGGGTGGGGCTAATTATAGGGGGGGGGCTTATAAACTGGAAGTGTCGATGAGTGGGAAGATGTGTGGGCAAAAAGGCGCGTGGAGGCGATTTTTAAGGGAAAAAGGCGCTGTGAGTGTGCACACACGTTGGTACACTCTAACACACTCTCACACAGTCTTACATGCACATACGGTACATGTACATACATGCACATACGCGACCATACATACACCCAGACATGGAAACATGTGCCTTTTAGACGATGCTCCATTTAGGGAGGGGGGAAGCTTATTAACTCAAAGTGGTTTTGGGAGGGTGTATAATTATAGGGGGGGCTAATTATAGGGGGGATAATTATAGGGTTTACGGTAGTTTTGTTAGCCACACAATGTACATACAGTACCTATAGGTATACCTAGGCACTAGGCAGTGGTCAATTCTAAACTACCACAAAAAACGGAAGGAAAAACGGAAGAATTTAAAACCAAAAATACAGAGAAGCTATGTACATACAGAGAAATGCGTAAAAAGGTTTACATGTGTGTATAGTCTACACGTCAAATACTGTACATACACCCCGACTGAGACAATCATCTTTTCAGACCTTTTGGAAAAGTCGCGCGTCATCCGGCAGGCGCCGGGCGAGCGCTGCTACCACATCTTCTACCAGATCATGAGCGGGCACGACCCCAAGCTGCGCGGTTCGACTTGTTAATTTTTTGGTTGTTTAACTTAATTTTGAGACGAATGTGACTCGAACAATATAGAAAAGCTGAAGCTGACCAACGACCTCCGCTACTACCACTTCTGCTCGCAGGCCGAGCTGACCATCGCCGGAGTGGACGACAAGGAAGAGATGAAGGTTGGCAAGTGTTTGCGCAGTTGGACTAAGGCGTTGGTTCCAAACCGCCAGGTGCGTAGTGGGTTCAATCCTCAGCGTGGCAAGACTGCCAAAAACAGTAACCCCCCCCCCCCCCTTGGCAAGGGGCTCACGCAAAAGTGCTCCCTGATAGCTGTTCCCATTGAGTCGGTTGGTTTTGTAGAAGGCAGGGGTAACCAAGAACCCATGCGGTCCCCCTCTCGCCTGAGACTTCGGTCTCGAACCTCCAAAAAAAAAATAATAAAGTGGAAGTTCTCGAAATTCGTACCTTACGCACCGATGTTATGTACACTCGCCCACTCTACATGCCGGTATAATTGTATACAGTATGGGCCAGGTGGTCCATACATGCAGGCTGCATGCATATAAAGGGTGTTTTTTTTTAAATTATCACATTTCTTTTTTGAATAGCTTTTGTTTCCTTTGTCGGATTGTTTTGAAATTTGGAACACTTATACTCAAGGCTTTAGGATTTTGTCTGAAGAAAGAATCGTCGAATTCGGTGCAGGATTCCGAGAGTTATGACGCTCCGAATCAAATGTCTCGTTTTGGCAGATCTTACGAACGAAATCGGTCGTATCGTAACTGATCAGTACTGTATGCAAAATTTGAAACTCAAAACTTTGCTTTTGCTTTGCGCGGGCTTGTCTAATGTGGTCGGCGTACAGAATTCTCTAGTGCTGCTCGACTGAAACCTCCCCTCTCCATCCGCCCTCCCCCCACTCCATTACCCACCCAACGGCGCTCTTCTGGGCCACCTCAAGAGGGTTCAAGTCTTACTCTGCGCCTCCACGTGGTGATGCCTGGGCGGGCAACGTCTCTTTTATGAGGCGACAAAGCGGGGGGGCACTGCTAGCATGATTTTCAAACATCAGCCCAACACAGCGCCAACACCAGTCCAGCAATGGTGTTTTTGTTCTCAAAAAGAGACATTTGATTTGAAGCGCTATAACTCTCGGAATTCTCAACCGAATTGGACGATTATTTTTCAGACAAAATCCTAAAGTCTTGGGTACCGTAAATCCTCCAATAGAAGCCCCCCTCCAATAGTGCCTCCCCCTCCAATAGTGCCCCCGGGTATGGCAAGGTTGAAATAATAGAGCCCACCCTCCAATAGTGCCCCGGGGGGTAAGGGGTATGTTGTGCCATGTGCCTTTTATGGGCAAAAATATAGTAGTAGGTACATTTACATCGTGTATACACACTACTGTTAACCAATAATAGTACGTTTCAGCAACTATTAACGGTAAATTAACCATTAAATGTGGCAAAAGTGATCAAAATCACCAAAAAATCGGCAACTCTGACAGCGAAACTAGCATTACCATTCAAAATTTTTAGGTTGAAATAATAGAAGCCCCCCTCTCCAATAGTGCCCCCGGGTAAGGAGAGGTTGAAAAAATAGTGCCCCGGGGGCACTATTGGAGGATTTACGGTATATGTGTTCCAAATTTGATTACAACCCGGCAAAGAAAACAAAAGTTATTCAAGAAAGAAATGTGATAATTTAAAAAAAACACCCTAAAAAAATATATAAAAACGTGTATTTGTAACGCTGTCAAAAGTCTGCTTCAGGAGAGTCTTGCCATCATACAGAACAGTTACAATTACATACAATTCCATACAGTTGCCGTACATACAATTCTCCAGTTCCCCCTACGTACATTACAATTTTTGACATTCAGAACGCATTCAGAATTCAGATTGCTCACATGCAATTTAAAAGATGTGTATACTTGACACTTCCGGACGCCTTTCAATGTCAAACTCTATAATGAGCACATATAAGAGCTATTCACAGCACGTCGTTGTTGTTGTTGTTGGATTATGTAGGGGCAACGCTAGGAGGCTGTCAAAGCTGTAGCCCATATACCATAGCATACCCTTCTCGATGACGCCTTCCCGTCTAGAGCCGTATAAATAGCCAAAGACTTTCGGAGGAATCTGTAATCTGTAATCTAGGGCAGCGACGGCACTAGAAAATCCATTGAGAGCGAAATCCTCATCTAGTGGGTCCATTAAAAATCGAACCCGCGACCTTGCGCGCAAGAGGCCGATTCTTTACTACTAGGCTATGCGCTGCCGTAGAGCACGTCAGTACGGTATGTATGTAAATTTGTTCTTGGCTGCAGCTGACGCAAGAGGCGGTGGACACGATGGGCTTCGGGGAGCAGGAGGTCTCGAACATGTACCAGCTGGTCGCGGCCATCATGCACATGGGCGAGATGAAGTTCAAGCAGCGACCCAGGGAGGAACAGGCCGAGGCAGACGGCATCGAAGGTGCGAACCAGAATTGCTTTGGTGGAAAATGCAGAGCCGCCATCCGGCCAGGATTCTTACGTAGCGTTGGCAAAAGACGCAGACTATGCAATATTGACACCCCAACCACCAACAGCACACCCTTCACCACTTGACCAATCCATGGACGGCTCTAGAACAGTCAGTGCAGCTCAAATGCCCTGAAACCTACAACTACAGCTGTATGTACATACATACCCCCCCCCATCCCCAGCGAGTACCATGCGGAAAACCCATCAAAGTCGACTGGGAGAACCAGCGGCGACGCGGTTGCAGACTGCACGAACGCGGCGATCAACTTCGGCTGCGACTCTGAAACGTTCTCGAAGGCGCTCTGCAAGCCGCGCGTCCGCGTCGGCACCGAGTGGGTCAACAAGGGACAGAACCTCGAGCAAGTAAGCTGCTTCACTCGCGTGTATGCCTACGTACCCTAAACCCCTTTTATTGTTCTGACTGGCCTATGAGGTGTAGAGACAGCGCCATTGTTGCGCATTGCTGGAGTCAGCATACATAGGTGTGTGAACCGGTGTAAACATTTGGACATAAATTACAGCTTGCGGATGCGAACCTCCACCCCCCCCCCCCCAAAAAAAAGCCCTTTCCCCAAAAACAACACCCCATACAACTGTAATCTTCCTCCACTTGTGCGTTTCTTCAGCAATGTACAGTAACGTTGATCTGTGAGAACAATGGAGATGCTGCGATCCTGCAGGTGAACTGGGCGGTGGGCGGCCTGGCGAAGGCGATCTACGCGCGCATGTTCAAGTGGCTGATCGCGCGCTGCAACAAGACGCTCAGCTCGCGCGCTGACATTGAGAAGAAGTACTTCATCGGCATCCTCGACATCGCCGGATTCGAGATCTTCGACGTACGCACGCGTAGCGCAGACACGCACCGACGAAACCATTAAGACCAGTTGCCTTACACGTACACCGACCAAGACCAATGACCGCTGCTAAAACCTTGCGAAGTGTATTCCACTGTGCGCTGAAACATTCCCTGTGCTGAGTTGAGTACACGCGTTCTCGTTTGTACAGCACAACTCGTTCGAGCAGTTGTGGATCAACTTCGTCAACGAAAAACTCCAGCAATTCTTCAACCACCACATGTTCATCTTGGAGCAGGTCAGTCCGCCGGCGCTATCGCCAGACCAGTGAAATTGATTGATCTCCGACTTGTCCTGTCTTTTTGTGTTTCTTCTTCACTTTATCTTTAGATCAGAATTTGTACACATCTTGATGTACGAAATATTCAGGAGGAATACGCCCGGGAAGGCATCAAGTGGGAGTTCATCGACTTCGGCCTCGATCTGCAGGCCTGCATCGAGCTCATTGAGAAGGTGCAGCCTGACAATTGCCCAGCCTTCCGCCTTAAGCCTAAAGCCAGCCTGTGTCATTTAGCCGCTGGGAGTCGTCTCGATGCTGGACGAAGAGTGCATCGTGCCTAAGGCCACCGACATGACGTTCGTGCAGAAGCTCACAGACCAGCATTTGGGTGCGTTCATTGCTTTCATCTCAAATGTTTAACTAGACTTGTAAATACTAGTTCTGGTTTTGGTATTGTTAGTCAGTTGGTTGACGCGCCCAGTTGTACTAACCTGCGCTTGCTTCACAGGCAAGCACCCCAACTTCCAGAAGGCCAAGCCGCCCAAGGGAAAACAGGGCGAGGCCCACTTCGCCATTGTCCACTACGCTGGCACGGTGGGTCAGCGTGTTCCATAAATCAGCTCCCCTTGATTGTTTATTCACAAAAAAAGGTGTCATGGACGTGTACACTGTACCTACCGTAAATCCTCCAATACAACCCCCCCCCCCTCCAATAGTGCCCCCCCCCTCCAATAGTGCCCCCGGGTACGGCAAGGTTGAAATAATAGAGCCCCCCCCCCCGCCCCTAGTGCCCCCAGGGGTAAGGGGTATGTTGTGCCATGTGCCTTTTATGGGCAAAAATATAGTGGTAGGTACATTTATATCGTGTATACATACTACTACTAACCAATAATAGTACGTTTCAGCAACTATTAACGGTAAATTAACCATTAAATGTGGCAAAAGTGATCAAAATCACCAAAAAATCGGCAACTCTGACAGCGAAACTAGCATTACCATTCAAAATTTTTAGGTTGAAATAATAGAAGCCCCCCTCCAATAGTGCCCCCGGGTAAGGAGAGGTTGAAGAAATAGTGCCCCGGGGGCACTATTGGAGCATTTACGGTATGTACACAAATGCAATCTTTCACTCTCGTTGCAGGTGCGCTACAACGCCGAGAAGTGGCTGGAGAAGAACAAGGATCCGCTGAACGACACCGCGGTGTCGGTGCTCAAGGGCGCCGACCCCAACGTCAACCAGCTGCTCATGGACATCTGGGCCGACTTCCAGACGCAGGAGGAGGCCGCAGAGGCCCAGAAGAAGGGAGAGGGTCGGTCTGTCCGTGCGCGTTCGCGCGTGCGTCGGCGCGACTCGTGTCCCACCCACCCACACAGGCGGCGGCAAGAAGAAGGGCAAGTCGGCCTCGTTCCTGACGGTGTCCATGATGTACCGCGAGTCGCTCACCAACCTCATGCACATGCTGCACCAGACGCACCCGCACTTCATTCGCTGCATCATCCCCAACGAGAAGAAGGCCGCAGGTGAAAGGGAGGGGGGGGGGGGGGGGGTGAATGCGCATAGTCGACAAGTGGCCCTGGTCCATTCCAACATCCGTTCAGGCGTCATCGACAGCGCGCTCGTGCTGAACCAGCTGACGTGCAACGGCGTGCTGGAGGGCATCCGCATCTGCCGCAAGGGCTTTCCCAACAGACTGCAGTACCCCGACTTCAGACACCGGTGCGTATCCGTTTATCACTTGTACTTAGGTAAGCATAATTCTACAGGCTACGTCAAACGAGTGAATCCTCTAGCCTTCGGGAAGCCAATTGATTCAGGCAATAGCATACAGGACCGATAGTATTCCTGAGACCTAGGTTCAAATCCCAGCACATCCCAGTACAGCAAATCCCACAACTCTTCAATAGGATCGGACGCTTGTAAGGCAGCCCAATGTACCTAGTGAATGGCCAACGAGAAGCGGGTTGATTGTAGGGGAATGAAAGCCGATTTGGGGGAGGGGCTAATTCGAGTGTGTGCGTCGAGACCGCCAAGACATTCGCAATTGCAGCTACGCGATCCTGTGCGCGGAGGAGTCCAAGTGCTCGGACGACCAGAACGTCTGCTCGCAGAAGATGCTCGACCGCATCGTCGTCGAGGGCGGCCTCAAGGACGAGGAGTTCCGCATGGGACACACCAAGGTATGCATAACCACCTCGCCTCTCCTGTTTCCACTGGTGCCCTGCAGCCTGCAGCAGCACGCACCCTCGTGGGCTGCGGCCTGCAGCAGCACTCGCCCTCGTGCGCTGCAGCCTGCAGCAGCACGCGCCCTCGTGCGCTGCAGCCTGCACCTGCGTGCGATCTCGTCATGCGCACGCGTAAAGCCCGCTGCAGGTGTTCTTCAAAGCGGGCATCCTGGCGCGCATGGAGGACATGCGAGACGTGAAGCTCAACGCCATCATCACCGCCTTCCAAGCGGTCGGACGCAACTACTGCGCGCAGATCATGAAGAAACGACTGGAGGAGCAGCGCTACGGTATGCGCGCGGATTTCATGCATCTGCAGCACCTGTCTAAAATCTAGAGACATATTGACGTGGTCTCAAGAGCGGCGTTATACTTACAATTTTTAACACACGGTCGATAGAGGGCAGAGGCCCCACTATTGATGTAAACGCTGCGGTCTCTGTAAAAATGAGTGCCAGTTGTCGAGTGATGTACTGTTGATTGTTGTAGTTGTAATTAGCACTCGGAAACGAAAATGTGCACACTGGTTATGTTCGCAGGACTGTTGGTGGTGCAGCGGAACATTCGCCTGTGGCTGCAGCTGCGCAACTGGGAGTGGTTCAAGCTCTACGGCAAGGTCAAGCCCATGCTCAGGTCGGCCAAGATCGACGAGGAGCTTGAGGGACTCAACAACAAGATCAAGGCAAGCTCGCGTTTAGTCCTTCAGAAGTTCAGCGCACTATCGAGCGTTTGTTGGATGCATGTCCACGGTGGACGCTGGTTTTCTGGTGGTTGAACACATACCTGTAACTAACTGGGGTGGGGTTTGGGGGGGGGGGGCCCGCCACCCAGCTGCTGAGTTTGACCCTACCCACACCCTCCCCAACCCTCCACCCCAGGTTGTCCTGAACCCCCACCCAGCCCACCCCCCCAGACTTTTTGGAAAGGCTACCAATTTATCGACCCTCTAATATAAATGTTTCGACCCTCTAAAAATAAATGTCCGACCCCCTAATTTAACCGTCGCGTCCCCCTAATGAAATGCGCCCTCTGAATTATATAAGTGACCCCCTAATAAATACATAACTACCCCCTTTTAAATTCGATGTTCCTCTAAAATATGATTCATTCCACTTTGATATGCAATGGCCCCCTACAATATGTTTCTTGAACCAAATAATATTAATGATAATATAAATGAACCAAACACGTCAATGGAGCCAATTTACACTACAGCAAAAAACTCGCGCACGGTACACAGAAACAGAAGACAAACAGAAAAAAGGCAAACATAAAATTCATATAAGCGATCTGAAAACCCCGATAAGCGCCAAACGCGACCAAGCGAAGAGTCGGACGCAGATTGCGCAGCTGGAATTGAAGAGTTGTGGGAAAAAGGCGATAGCAGTGCTGGGATCGGTTGTAATGCTTCTCCATTTCCAGCCTTGACTGCGAAAAGTGGTGTTGTGAAGTGACTTTGTTAGTATTAAGGGGCGGATTATATTTTTTATATCTTGAAATCTTTTATTAGGGGGCACTTATATTAAAAAAG
This sequence comes from Paralinhomoeus sp. GSCO2_6, assembly GCA_030248085.1. Lineage (NCBI taxonomy): Eukaryota > Metazoa > Nematoda > Chromadorea > Monhysterida > Linhomoeidae > Paralinhomoeus > Paralinhomoeus sp. GSCO2_6. The sequence goes on from JASAMY010000555.1 coordinate 30,504, forward strand.
GGAATATGACATAATTAGGGGGCCAGACGCGTTTATTAGGGGGCTAATGTCTATTTGATAGGGGGTAAACAGATTATTTAGGGGGTGCGTTTTATTAGTTGGCGCATGTATTAAATCAGAGGGTCAGAAATTATTTTTAGAGGGTCATAAACGTTAACTTTAGGGGGTCGAAAATATTATAGTCTTTTGGAAACTTGCTACTACATACCTTAATGCAAAATAAATGCGTTTTGTACTGGGTTTTTGAGCAAGAATCGACCCAGAAGTAGCGATGTCAGTAAAAACAAAAAGTTAAAAATTAAAAAAGTGAAAATACTTTTTTAAGTGTGTTAAAAAACAAAAAGTGTTAAAAAATTAAGTCAACAGCCCGACTTTTTAAATTAAAAATTAAATAAAAAAGTCAATTGACTTTTTTAAAAATTAAAAATTAAAAAAATAAGTCAGTCACAAACTTTTTTAACAGTTTTTTAACTACACACTTAAAAAAGTACTTTTTTAAGCAGGGATATTGGGTTCTCGTTGTTGTTTTTGGAGGATTTATCTATAGTTTTGTAGTTTTTCTTAGATTTGTGAAAATGAACATACAGTTTCTAAGAAATAACTCTTTATTGCATACACACATGCCTGTCAATCCCATCATTGCTGAATACACTACACGAAATTTAATGATTTGTATCTCTCATGACAGTCTAACAATTGCATGTGACATGTCTTTGGTTCTTTTCTTTAAACCATCGTGCCAACAGCAGAGCACTAACCTACACATTAGGTAGCCCCAAAGATAGAACCAATAACACAGATCGCTCACTATACATAGATGAACATTGTTTCAAAATATTGCAATCACTAGATCTTATTCTCAATCTCAAAGTGGCCCAATGCAACTTAGGTACATTGTACACACTGACATCAACAAAATGGGTAGGTGTAATGTTGCTAGAGTTGAATTCAACTTCAAATTGCACACAGTTAAAAAACCAGTTAAATTAATTAAATAATTTAAATAAATTAAATAAGTCTCAGCACTTTTTTTAAAAATTAAAAATTAAATAAAAAAGTATTTTGACTTATTTAATAATTAAAAATTAAATTAAAAAACGTTTTCGACTTTTTTAATAATTAAAAATTAAAAAAATAAGTCTCCAGACTTTTTACTGACATCGCTACCCAGAAGTGCCTATTTTGCGTTATTTACAGTGTATTTTTACTAAAAGTACCTATTTTTAGGTTTTTGCAGTGTATTTTTGACTAAAATAAATTACCAAAAATTTCATATATTTTTTTTCCCAGAACCCCCCCCCCCCTCAAATCCAGTTTTTCACCCCACTCACCACCCCCCTCCAGGAAGTGCTCGAACCCTTTCCTCCCAGGTCCAATTCCCGGTTACAGGTTTATGGTTGAACACTCATAAACTCGTACTGTGCATTGTACCACGCACATTTCCTTCTCCACGGACTGTCTCGCGTGCAGGACCTTGAAGAGAACCTGAGCAAGGAGACGACCACGCGCAAGGACCTGGAGGAGCAGCTGGCGAAGCTGCTGCAGGAGAAGAACGACCTCTTCGCGCAGCTCCAGTCCGAGAAGGGCAGTCTGGGAGAGACCGAGGAGAGGGTCAACAAGCTCCAGTCCCAGAAGAACGACCTCGAGAAGCAGCTCGCCGTGCGTCCTCCCTCCTCCGCCCATGCACGCATTTCAGGCAAGCACGCACCCGTGTCTTCAGGACCTGAACGAACGCCTGGCAGACCAGGAGGACAGGAACACGGACCTGTCCAAGGCGAAGAAAAAAAGCGAGCAGGAGATCGCGGACCTCAAAAAGCAAATCCAGGACCTGGAGCTCCAGATCCGGTGCGGTTCGGATCTTTCCCCTTTCAAATAAGTCAAAAACTGGCATAATAAATCGAGCAAAACTCTGAGAGGTGGAACGTACACTTGACGTTCGCTTGAGCTTGCAGGAAGGCCGAGAGTGAGAAGACCTCCAAGGACCACCAGATCAAGTCGCTCCAGGAGGAGATGTCCAACCAGGACGAGCTCACGGCCAAGCTCAACAAGGAGAAAAAGCACCAAGAAGAGGTTGATGACCTGAACTCATCATAATAGCAGCTTTACTTTGCTTTGCTTTCTTGTCAGGTGAACCGCAAGCTCATGGAGGACCTGCAAGCGGAGGAGGACAAAGTCAACCATCTGAACAAAGTCAAGGCCAAGATGGAGCAACAGATGGACGAGGTTAGCTGGAATGAACCATTTGCTCAGCCTTTTGAGTTGCCTCCGAATTGACTGTCGCGCTCGCGATGGTTGACTATTTTTTTAAACAAATAAGCACTCGCGCACCTCATTGCAGTTCGAGGACAACCTGGAGCGCGAGAAGCGCCAGCGTCAGGACGTGGAGAAAGGTGGGCGCTTTCTCAAATTTTAAAAGTGTCATACAGTATGAAACGATCTTGTTTGTAGGCAAGCGAAAGGTGGAAGGCGAGCTGAAGGTGGCGCAAGAGACGATCGATGAGCTCAACAAGCAGAAGCATGACCTCGAGGCGGCTTCCAAGCGGTACGTGGACCTTTCTGTAGTCGACAATTTTTTCTTAGATACAATATCTCGTCTCGCATCTCGTTATCAAGAAATGTTTCTAGAGCAACACAACAGTAACTATTTATTGGCAAACGGCAATTCGACGAAGAGTTCAATCAATGGGTGCAGTCGCTCATCGTTACAACTGCATCAAATTTGTTTTCTCTAAATGCGTTCTATGGAAACATGTTACAGTTACAGTGTAACAATTACTCTATACGGCCAACTCTATTCGTCGGTTGCATAGCCAACAAGGTTAACATTTTGTTGCGGCTCGATGCGGGGAAGATACCAGCCACACGCTTTCCATACGGATAAACCAACCCGTTGTGAAACATTTCTTGGTTTCTTGCAACAGTGTAATTAATTTGCGCGCACTGCACGCAGCGAAGCTCGAAGCATTACAGCAAGGAGCAGGAGCTGCACGGCATGGGCGGCAAGCTGGAGGACGAGCAGAGTCTCGTCGCAAAGCTGCAGCGCACCATCAAGGAGCTCCAGGCGCGCATCGCCGAGCTCGAGGAGGAGCTCGAGTCCGAGCGCTCCTCGCGCGCCAAGGTAATCACTCTGATCACCCTGACTTGACTATCGGATCAAGAGAGCCGGAAATCGATCAGGCGGATCGGACCAAGTCGGAGATCCAGCGCGAGCTGGAGGACCTGAGCGACCGCCTGGACGAGGCGGGCGGCGCGACGGCCGCGCAGATCGAGATGAACAAGAAGCGAGAGGCGGAGCTGGCGAAGCTGCGGCGCGACAACGAGGAGTCGAACATGAACCACGAGAGCCAGCTGGCCGCGCTCCGCAAGAAGCACAACGACGCCATCGCCGAGATGGGCGACCAGCTCGACCAGCTCCAGAAGATCAAGGCCAAGTGAGTCGCTGCAGCTGGTCATGCTCCGCTGCACACACACTGCACTCTTGCAGGTCCGACAAGGACAAGGTGCAGCTGCAGCGCGAGATGGAGGAGCTGCACTCGGGCCTGGACATGGAGGCGCGCCAGCGCACCGACGCCGACAAGCTCTGCAAGCAGCTGGAGCTGCAGGTCGCCTGCCTGTGATTGCAATTTACCAACTGCCTTTCTCTCCCCGTCCAGGTGGCGGAGCTGCAGGCGAAGTCGGACGAGCAGACGCGCCAGCTGGCCGACTTCCAGAGCCTCAAGGGCCGTCTGCACAACGAGAACAGCGACATGTCGCGCCAGCTCGAGGACCTCGAGAGTCAGCTCAGCACCATGAACCGACTCAAGTCCCAGCTCATCTCGCAGCTAGAGGAGGCCAAGCGCACCGCCGACGAAGGTGCTCTTAAGATTTTAATTGTTTTGTTTTTGTTTTGCCCAATGCTCAGCAAACAATTCCGTGCGTCAAATCGTTCTCTTTTATGCAACGACTGAAACATTTGCAGAGATGCGCGAGCGCCAGCAGGTGACGGCCCAGCTGAAGAATTACCAGCACGAGAACGACTCCCTCAGGGAGCAGATGGACGAAGAGGCTGAAGGTGCGTGGCATTCATACTCCAAGTAATGCCACTGCGGTCCCAGTGGGCGTGACCAACTCGACTTGGTGTACCCATTGGTCAGGTCAACCGAACACCAATGTAGAGCTTTCTCAGTTATAAAATAAAGGCACACATTCTTGCGTCATGCATATGTACCAACAGTTGCATATCTTGTTTTGTAGTACGTAGTCTTTTGCGTGAAGTAAATAATACGCCCACTCACGGGACCGATTGTATTACTGTCATTTGAAACACGTTCCTAAGGTGCAAATCGGTGCAAAACACGTCGTCCGCATACGCATTGTGCCTGGCCTTTTCAGCGAAGGCTGAGCAGCAGCGGCAGATCTCGCGCCTGAACGCCGAGATCCAGCAGTGGAAGGCCAAGTTCGAGAGCGAAGGCCTGGCCAAGGTCGACGAGATCGAGGAGGCCAAGTGAGTCGTTGCTTCCAGTGTTCCACAAGCGCTGGATTAGGCTCTGGTATCTAGGATCTCTAGAATCTGGGGATTAAGCTTCAGGATTATGAAATTTTTTCACTCATGTTTCGGGCGCACCATGGTAGGAAGGGTAGCCAAAACCCAACACCTCTGCAATAATTCTGGGTGTTTCTGGGTTCTAGTCATGTGTCGATTTGATTGCTCCTTTTTTTTAAAGCGCACATTATACCATGTAACGCGCAACGCAATAACGCATGAGGCTGCGTTTTGTCAGACGCAAGATGGCGGCGAAGATCCAGGAGCTGCAGGAGGCGCACGAGGGCGCGCAGCAGAAGATCGGCAGCCTGGAGAAGACGCGCCACAAGCTCATGGGCGACCTCGACGACGCGCAAGTCGACGTCGAACGGGTACTGTACAGCGCGCTTTCAAATGCTTCTTCTTCTCCACCGCGCCGCCGTCCGTGCAGGCAAACGGCTACGCGATGGCGCTGGAGAAGAAGCAGAAGGGCTTCGACCAGGTGATCGGCGAGTGGAAGAAGAAGACGGACGACCTGAGCAACGAGCTGGACGCCGCCCAGCGCGACAACCGCAACCTCTCCACCGACCTCTTCCGTCTCAAGAACACCCAGGACGAAATGCAGGAGGCACGCACTCACACTTGCACTCGGGCACGCACGTACTGACCCACTAATTACAGATGATCGAGGGTCTGCGCCGCGAGAACAAGAACCTTTCGGTCGAGATCAAGGACCTGACGGACCAGCTGGGCGAGGGCGGTCGCAGCGTCCACGAGCTCCAGAAGATGGTCCGTCGGCTCGAGCTGGAGAAGGAAGAGCTCCAGGTGCGCAAACTGGCCGCCCGTTGGTCACCGCGGCTGCAGCATACCGCCGCCGCTGCAGCAAGCGCTGGACGAGGCGGAGGCTGCGCTGGAGGCGGAAGAGAGCAAGGTGCTGCGCGCCCAGGTCGAAGTCAGTCAGATCCGCTCCGAGATCGAGAAGCGCATCCAGGAGAAAGAGGAGGAGTTCGAGAACACGCGCAAGAACCACCAACGCGCTCTCGACTCCATGCAGGCGAGTGCCCCAAAAACACCCCTAACGGGCATCGCGTTCCCGTGACACCTGAGATCGTTCCAGGCGACGCTCGAGAACGAGGTCAAGGGCAAGCAGGAGGCGCTGCGCGTCAAGAAGAAGCTCGAGTCGGACATCAACGAGCTCGAGATCGCGCTCGACCACGCCAACAAGGCCAACGCGGACGCGCAGAAGAACATCAAGAAGTACGCGTCGCTTGCGAGTGTGACCCTGCGAATAAAATCGCCTGGCCAAACTCCAGGTACCAGGACCAGATCCGGGAGCTGCAGATGCAGATCGAGGAGGAGCAGCGGCAGCGGGACGACCTCCGCGAGCAGTATCACACGAGCGAGAAGCGCTGCGCCATCCTCCAGGGAGAAAAGGAGGAGCTCATGACCGCCGCGGAACAGGCGCGATTTTTGAGAATTTTAATTTTTAAAGATTGATCAAATATTTTCAAAAAAATTGCAGGCGGAGCGCGGCCGTCGCCAGGCGGAGGCGGACGCCAACGACCTGCGCGAGCAGGCCAACGACCTCAGCGGCCAGGTCAACTCGTTGAGCGGCGTCAAGCGCAAGCTCGAGGGCGAGATGCAGGCCATGCAGGTGGGAGCGTCACTCTTCAGGCGTAACTTTCGACGGGGCAAGGTTTTTTTGTTATAGGCGGAGCTGGACGACTGCCTGACGGAGCTGAAGAACGCCGACGAGCGCGGCAAGAAGGCGATGTCGGACGCGGCGCGCATGGCCGAGGAACTCCGGCAGGAGCAGGAGCACTCGCTGCACATCGAGCGCATGCGCAAGGGCCTCGAGATACAGCTCAAGGCGAGACAGCTTCTACGGAAAGTTATTTTGGTGCATCGATAGTGACGTCCACCTGCGCTGCAGGAGATGCAAGTGCGTCTCGACGAGGCGGAGCAGGCGGCGCTCAAGGGCGGCAAGAAGATCATTCAGAAGCTAGAGCAAAGGGTGCGCTCTCAGCTTTCGTAGACAAGCTTCTGTCATTTCAGAATTTATACGAAATCCTTGCAGATTCGCGAGCTCGAGCAGGAGCTCGACGGCGAGCAGCGTCGTCACCAGGACACCGAGAAGAATCTCCGCAAACAGGACCGCCGCATCAAGGAGCTCGATTTCCAGGTTTGACAATTTGTTTCAATTCTGAAATGTGTAAGAAGTTTTACTCGATGGGTATTCCAGATCGAAGAGGACAAGAAGAACACGGAGCGCATGCAAGATCTGGTGGACAAGCTGCAGAGCAAGCTCAAGGTCTACAAGCGCCAGATCGAGGAAGCCGTCAGTTGCTTTTTCCGTGCTTGCGCCTGTCCAAAATACGCTCGATTTTTGACTCATGTCCCTCAGCTGCCAGCACACATGCCTGAACGTAATCTGACTGAATGAGACACGGTCGCGTCGTTGTTTCTACAGTCGCTCCATTCCACTTCTCCATCGAACAAACCCGTTTCTATCTCTCTGTACCGGTGCAAACCGGTTTTGACGGCGTCTCAGGAGGAACTGGCGGGGACAAACCTGTCGAAGTATCGCCAGCTGCAGCAGCAGCTCGACGACGCGGAGGAGCGGGCGGACGTGGCCGAGAACTCACTCTCGAAACTCCGCGCCAAGAACCGCAGCTCCACCTCCATGGCGCCAGGTCCGCATTCTTATTTTCTTTTCCAGTTCCCTTCTTCGAAGCCACTAATGGCTCGAATATTGCAGGTGGAGAAATTTCTAGTGCTCAGGAGTTTTAGAGACATGCGCTCCTAAAGCGCGCGATGGTAGTTGTGTCGGGCGGATGATGAAGAGTGTCTCTGGTCGTTCCAGTACAACATTTCTAGTAGTTGTGAAACATGTTTTTGCAATTGCTGTACATGTTTAGGCGGGCTCATGTCTTCTGCAAGTCAGGCGGTGATGACGAGTCCCAGCGGCGTGCTGCGCAGCGCCAGCCGCGCCAAGAGCGCCTTCATGGACTTCTGAGCGTCACCGCGGACGCACCCGAATGCCTACCAGAGTTGTTTCCCATTCTAGGCTCGTGTGCTGTTATTAGGCGATTCTCTCTGAAGGTGGTACAGTGCTGTGCCTTCTCACAATTGTGTCCGAGTCCATCTTCAGCAGTGTAGTTTGGTAGTTAGGTAGGTTAGGAGCGCCTGCGAATAGAGTACAGTGGTTTCCCTAAAGTAGTCAGTAGCGTATGAGCAGTCGAAAAGTACGCGTCAATAGCTGGGAGGACGATGATCTGAAGAGGGTGGACGCGCATGGGCGCCGCGAGTGCCGCGCGCAACCCTCAGAGGTGCCGTGTGAACGTGCGCTGGCTTCTCCTCTCGTTGTACACGCCGTGTCTGTACCACTCGCAGTCATTTCGGTGTGCACTGCACCGGTAGAGGAGAAGACACGAGCAAGAGGCAGCGTTCATCAACTCGCCCAATTGTACTGCAACTTTGCGGTGGACGTGCGGCTGCGGCTCCACCCCCCCCCCCCCATCGGTCACGAGCTCGACGCTTTCCATTTCAGAAATTGGGTTGTTAGAAAAGGGCAACGAAGGCAACTGCGCTATTTAGTGTAGACGGGTCATTTGGGATAGTGCTAGAACGTTTGTAAAACAACCCCTGAAAGTGTTGCTAACGACGCAAATAAAGAGACAGAAAGCGTGTACTATTGTTCTGGAGGCGTATACCGTAACACCCATGCTGGTCGTAATGCATAAAGGTCTGGTTAGGCACAGAAGCAACGAGGTTACAGGTGCCAAGCACTGGAGCCGTTCCATGACCTTTTGCAATGCAACTTTTAATTTTCAAGGAATTCGAATAGAAAAATCTCCATTAATTGCAGCACGAAATCAGGAAAGACCTATGCGTTGTATTAGGTTGCGCTGTAACCAACCAAACTACCGCGTGGCGATATTATTTCTTTGTTTGTTGGGCAGAAAGAATGCAACGACCACGTGGCTTAGTCTCTGTATTGCTATAAACTTCTCAAACGATAACCGGGACAATGTGCACAATGGGTGAACATTTTCGCCGTGATAGGGACAATGTTCATAGGTATCAAATTTTTTTATTATGAACATTTTCCAGGGGTGGTGGAAATTTGGTGGTTCAAATTTTATGGAACCCCAGCAGCTGCATAATCCTAGAGCTGAAAGAGAAGTTATTGGTGCGGTGTCTTATCGCTGGGTATTACATGATTGTAAAAGCGTTTCTTGAAACGGCATGGTAAACGATTAGTTTCTGCAAAGCTCCTTGTGCCCTCGAATGGCTCGAATATGTAATATGGCTTCCAACCAATGTATCGCTACAATTGTAAGCAAGATGTACGCCAAGGTTCTACGTTGTGGTGTCTTCTGGTGTGTGCCACGGCTGCGCCATGTAGCGGTATGTATCCATGAGCTCCTGTGACGTCACGCTGTGGCTATGGATACTGGTACCTCGGTACTTCTGCTTTCCGTTTCTAGACGAGAGGCAGCCGCAAAGCGCTCGTTGCTACGCGCGACCACACACACACACCGTCAGTTGCCTCGCGAGAGCCTATCCCCACCACCCTCCACCCCCAGCTCTCACGATTTCGGGTTTCCTCCTATCATGAAAATGGGTGAAGACTAAATTTGCGATTTGCAGAAAGTGACACATCGACATGACGCCGAGAGGACGAGCGGACGGAAGATTGTGAAGGAGAGTCAGCAGCCGGCTGAGTGGAAGGGTTAAGAGAGCCATGACGTCACTCCAGCAATAGGGTCGTCTGCCCAAGCTCCAGTTTTCGGCGTCGGCAAACCTTCTGTTGCAAAATGTGTCTGAGACATTGTCAAAGTGTGTGTTTTTTTACGTACAATACATTCCTTGCGGATCGTCTCGTAAACACTGGAATTGACAGCGTGGCCGGACAAATAGTTGTCGTGAAACCCTCCAGCACACACACACACAAACGAAACATTTTCGACTGCATTGTAGGTCCCTGTCGCAGCCCACTTCACTGGCAGTCGCGAAGCTGCGGGCGCAGGATCGCTCATTCATGAACATGACGTACACAGTCGTGCCCAGACCCGGCCGCATGTTACGGTGGACGATCCATCGCCGAGATGGGCGACCAGCTCGACCAGCTCCAGAAGATCAGGGCCAAGTCAGCAGCCGCTGCAGCTAGTCATGCTCCGCTGCACACACACTGCACTCTTGCAGGTCCGACAAGGACAAGGTGCAGCTGCAGCGCGAGATGGAGGAGCTGCACTCGGGTCTGGACATGGAGGCGCGCCAGCGCACCGACGCCGACAAGCTCTGCAAGCAGCTGGAGCTGCAGGTCGCCTGCCCGTGACTGCAATTTATCAACTGCCTTTCTCTGCCCGTCCAGGTGGCGGAGCTGCAGGCGAAGTCGGACGAGCAGACGCGCCAGCTGGCCGACTTCCAGAACCTCAAGGGCCGGCTGCACAACGAGAACAGCGACATGTCGCGCCAACGTGGAGAAAGGTGGGCGCTTTCTCAAATTTTAAAAGTGTCATACAGTATGAAACGATCTTGTTTGTAGGCAAGCGAAAGGTGGAAGGCGAGCTGAAGGTGGCGCAAGAGACGATCGATGAACTCAACAAGCAGAAGCATGACCTCGAGGCGGCTTCCAAGCGGTACGTGGACCTTTCTGTAGTCGACAATTTTTTCTTAGATACAATATCTCGCATCTCGTTATCAAGAAATGTTTCTAGAGCAACACAACAGTAACTATTTATTGGCAAACCGCAATTCGACGAAGAGTTCAATCAATGGGTGCAGTCGCTCATCGTTACAACTGCATCGAATTTTCTTTCTCTAAATGCGTTCTATGGAAAAATGTTACAGTTACAGTGTAACAATTACACTATACGGCCAACTCTATTCGTCTTTTGCATAGCCAACAAGGTTAATATTTTGTTGCGGCTCGCGGGAAGATACCAGCCACACGCTTTCCATACGGATAAACCAACCCGTTGTGAAACATTTCTTGGTTTCTTGCAACAGTGTAATTAATTTGCGCGCACTGCACGCAGCGAAGCTCGAAGCATTACAGCAAGGAGCAGGAGCTGCACGGCATGGGCGGCAAGCTGGAGGACGAGCAGAGTCTCGTCGCAAAGCTGCAGCGCACCATCAAGGAGCTCCAGGCGCGCATCGCCGAGCTCGAGGAGGAGCTCGAGTCCGAGCGCTCCTCGCGCGCCAAGGTAATCACTCTGATCACCCTGACTTGACTATCGGATCAAGAGAGCCGGAAATCGATCAGGCGGATCGGACCAAGTCGGAGATCCAGCGCGAGCTGGAGGACCTGAGCGACCGGGCGGGCGGGCTCATGTCTTCTGCAAGTCAGGCGGTGATGACGAGTCCCAGCGGCGTGCTGCGCAGCGCCAGCCGCGCCAAGAGCGCCTTCATGGACTTCTGAGCGTCACCGCGGACGCACCCAAATGCCTATCAGAGTTGTTTCCCATTCTAGGCTCGTGTGCTGTTATTAGGCGATTCTCTCTGAAGGTGGTACAGTGCTGTGCCTTCTCACAATTGTGTCCTTCTTCTGCAGTGTAGTTAGGTAGTTAGGTAGATTAGGAGCTCTCGCAAAAAAAAGTACAGCGGTTTCCCTAAAGTAGTCAGTAGCGTAGGAGCAGTCGAAAAGTACGCGTCAATAGCTGGGAGGACGATGATCTGAAGAGGGTGGACGCGCGAGTGCCGCGCGCAACCCTCAGAGGTGCCGTGTGAACGTGCGCTGGCTTCTCCTCTCGTTGTACACGCCGTGTCTGTACCGCTCGGAGTCATCTTGGTGTGCACTGCGCCCAGTAGAGGAGAAGACACGAGCAAGAGGCAGAGTACGCCAACTAAATTCTACTGCAACTTGTTCAGACTTTGTGGTGGACGTGCGGATGCACCCCCCACCCCCCGTCGGTCGCCAGCTCGACTACTTCCATTTCAGAATTTGGGTTGTTAGAGAAGGGAAACGAAAGATAATGCACTATTTAGTGTAGACGGGTCATTTGAGATATTGCTAGAGCGTTTGTAAAACAACCCCTGAAAGTGTTGCTAAAGACGCAAATAAAGAGACAGGAAGCGTCAACTATTGTTCTGGAGGCGGAGTTGCCAATACCCATACTATGCATACTAGGCCTGGTTAGGCACAGAAGCAACGAGGTTACAGGTGCCAAGCAATGAGCCGTTCCATGACCTTTTGCAATGCAACTTTTAATTCTCAAGGAATTCGAATAGGAAAATTTCCATTGATTGCACCACGAAATCAGGAAGGCCTTCGTTGCATTACGTTGCGCTGTAACCAACCAAACTACCGCGTGGCGATGCTATTTCTTTGTTTGTTGGGCAGAAAGAATGCAACGACCACGTCGCTGTGTCTCTGTATTGCGCTAAACTTTTAAAACAACCGGGGACAATCTTCATAATGGGGAGAACATTTTCGCGGTGAGGGTGACAATGTTAATAGGTATAAAAATTTTCCCAGGGAGTGGGAATTTGGGCGTTAAAATTGTTATGGAACTGAAGCAGCTTCATGAACCTAGAAGTACATAAAAGAAAACTATTGGTGCGGTATCTTATCGATGGGAATTGTATGATTGTGAAAGCATTTCTTGAAACGACATGGTAAACGACACGTCCGCTGCGTAAACCTGAACTGTTTTCTGCAAAGCTCTGCGCCCTCAAATGGCTCGAATGTGTATGGCTTCCAACCAAGCAAAATGTACGCCAAGAATCTACGTTGTTGTGTCTTCTGGTTTGTGCCACGGCTGCGCTGTAGCTGTATCCGCCAATGAGCTGTTGTGACGTCACGCTGTGGCTATGGATACCTCCGTGCTTCTGCTTTTCCGTTTCTAGACGAGAGGCAGCCGCAAAGCGCTCGTTGCTACGCGCGACCACACACACACACACACACACACACACACACACACACACACACACACACACACACACACACACACACACACACACACACACACACACACACACACACCGCCCGTTGCCTCGCGAGAGCCTATCCCCACCACCCTCCACCCCCAGCTCTCACGCTCTATCCGCCTATCATGGAAATGGGTGCAGACTAAATTTGCGGCTGTTAAAGTGACACATTGACATGACGCCGAGAAGACGAGCGAACTGCAGATTGTGAAGAAGAGTCAGCAACTAGCTGAGTAAAAGAGGTGAAGAGAGCCATGACGTCACTCCAGCACCAGGGTCGTCTGCCCAAGCTCCAGTTCTCGGCGTCGGCAAACGAACTCGCGCGACGGAGCGGCTCCGTTAAAAAGTAGGTGCAGTTGCAAAATGTGTCTGAGACATTGTCAAAGTGTGTGATTCTTTACGTATTACATTCCGTGTGGATGACGAACACTGGAATAGACGCGTGGCCGGACAAATAGTTGTCGTGAAACACTCCAGCACACACACACAAACGAAACATTTCCGACTGTAGATCCCTGTCGCAGCCCGCTTCGCTGGCAGTCGCCAAGCTGCGGGCGCAGGATCGCTCATTCATGAACATGACGTACACCGTCGTGCCGAGACCTGGCCGCATGTTACGGTGAGCGATCTGCTTTCGCAAAGATTATAGATTTGTTTGCATTGGTGCACTGTATGTATTTATGAATATTCAAAGGCATTTATAGCGGCGCACGTTTCACACTGTAACGGGGAGGTCCATAAAAAATCAGCGGAGGGCATTTTTACTGTATTCACATTAATTCAAATTTAGTTATTTAGTTACAGATTAGTCATAAGATTTAGTCACAGGACTCTAATGATCGTCTAAACATGAGCGCATTTTTCCCAAGAGTGCTCCCATCGCTTTCACAACGGAACTCAGGCAGTACCTTTTGATGTGTGTGGGGGGGTGGGGGGGGGGACATTCTTGGTGAGGGGACACAAGCAGAGAAGAAACGCGCTCACTCAAAGTTGACTGGAGAGTGGGACCATGCCATGAGAAATACCTACTACACATGCAAGTGCAAAAGTGTCGTTATCTAGAAGAGCCCAAAGACTTCTGGATCCGCAAACCAGTCAGTTGCCGAAGAACCAGTTGCCCAGAGATGGCACTTCACTGCATCAGGCGTGGCTGCAGGACCACGCTGATAGAAACAGTAGAATCAGGTACTGCATGCAGCACGTTTATTCATAAAAATGAATTTATTTTGACACTTTAAGGATGGCAATGCGCATTCAATCCGTACCATGCACAGGTGCAAATGTAGCGGTACGTATTGTATGGCAAGCGCGTGAACACGACGAGTGGGACGTGGCAGACAGCGCCTCATGGTGTCGACTCACGCGCGCTCGGGCTCGGAACCTCCGGAACTCCGACGCTGGTTCAGCTCGGAGTCGGTCGACGACGCCGACGACAGCCAGCCTCGCCGCGGCTCCGACGCATTCGATCTCCCCAGCGCCGCGGACCTCATCTACCAGTAGGAGCTGTCTTTGTCGTTCTTGTTCTTATTGTTGTTGTTGTTGTTGTTTGAGGGCGACACTAGGAGGCTGACCATGGCTCAATAGCACACCAGTATCCGTGACGCCTTCCTGTCTCGATGAAATTTAGTTAGCGACGAGGCCACTGCAATCTAGGGCAGTGACAGTACGAGAATACGGATTGGATTGTTAGAATCCTCCCACTCGTGGGTTTCTCAAAATCGAGTACGAGCGAGAGGCCGGTCCGATTCTCTATCATTCTGCCATCACAGCCCTAGGCGATGTCGTATAGTCTATGTTGAAGTTTCCACACGTAAACTAAAAATCAAAATTCACACTTGCAGAAAACCCTCCTGCGACGGCGCCGACACGACCTCGAGTTCGACCGGGAGCCAGTCCAAAAAGTGCGCTGAACCTGCTGAACCTGCGTGCATGCGTTCGTGCGTACGTACGTACGTGCGTGCGTGCCTGCGTGCGTGCGTGCGTGCGTGCGTGCGTGCGTGCGTGCGTGCGTGCATGCGTTCGTGCGTGCGTGCGTGCGTGCGTGCGTGCGTGCGTGCGTGAGTGCGTGCGTGTGTGCGTGCGTGCGTGCGTGCGTGCGTGCGTGCGTGAGTGCGTGCGTGCGTGCGTGCGTGCGTGCGTGCGTGCGTGCGTGCGTGCGTGCGTGCGTGCGTGCGTGCGTGCGTGCGTGCGTGCGTGCGTGCGTGCGTGCGTGCGTGCGTGCGTGCGCGCGTGCGTGCGTGCGTGTGTGCGTGCGTGTGTGCGTGGGTTTGCAGAACGCATAGCCCTCCCGCTGATGCTGATTATATGGACACTGCGGTAATTGAGATTTCAGTGCCAGACAACCGTGCTGGAAGTCGGATCGTCTGCCTCGGATAGGCGGTGCGAACTCCGCCACTCCCATGGCCGCCTCCCGGCGAGCGCCCTCCCACATGACGCGCGCCCAATTCGAACTACAGCAGTACAAGGACGCGCTCTTACAGTACGAGAAAGTCTAGCGGGTGATGGAACGAACGCCTTACTGCTGAGGTTGACAACAAAATCACAGCAGACCGCAGTGATCGTGGGTATAAAAAGGGACGGTGTAAGTCCTACAGTAGTGCCCCATTAGGTTCTTAATTGTGCCCAGAGGAGGGTGACACATCCACTGCTGGATGAATTATGGTGCACTTTGTACGATTGTTTGTTGTTAGCGGTGGCTATGTACAGTGTACTGTGCGTGCTGTTGAAACTGTCTTCCAAGCTGTGGTGGTCTGAATTAACCAAAAAAAGTAAAGAAGGTGCAGACGACCCTGTGTTGTTGAGAGCAGCTTCTTTGCTCTGGTGGCGATTTGTTTGTGCCACAATGTGCAGCGCGGGTACTGGGGTAGGCGGGTACTTCGGCAAATGCCATGAGCACGCATGCATGCCACAAAGCTCTGCGAACAACGTTCTGTGTTGATCCCAACCGAATGTACTGTTTGCAGACAGACGTTTTTAAACCAGACTCGTGAAGAATCAACGAAATGTTCTATCAGTGCTATTGTAAGCTAGTTCAACACAGAATTGTCTAATATGTTGGTTGTAAGATTCGAAAATTCTAAAAAACATTCGAATCCTAAGATTTCCACTTGGTTCGGGACTGTCCATTCTCCGTTAGCATGACGAGGCCCTTCAGCATGTAGCCGCATGTGACCTTCATAAAGGCCACTTTGACCTCCTCCGCTCCTTGGGAGGCAATTTCAGCTTCCATTTCCTTGAGCAACTTGCTCGTTGTCGCCTCGTCCGGTGCACCGCCTAAACGCAATCAAAAGGTCTACAGACAGTTCAAAAAGTTTGACGCCGCCACAACGGCACAAGGCCATGATAATGAAGTGTTGGGTGGACACGTCGCACCCTTGCTTGCCCAGAGAGGGACTATAAAAGCTGTAGCAGAAATGAGTCATAATGCGTCGTGTGCGTCTGCCCTCACAAATGCTTCGCCGTGGTTATTTACAAGACTTTGCCTTATTCTATTCACTGTCTGGTGTCCGCACGCTGTCAGTCAATATGCGTTGTACGTGGGCAGCGGCATGGCCTAGTGGCAAAAAACCGGCCTCTTGCGCGCAAGGTCCTGGGTTCGATTCTTGATGGCGCCACTAGATCGAGGACTTCCCTTTCCATGGATTTTCTCGTGCCATCGCTGCCCTAGATTACAGATGGCGTTCTTCCGAAAGTCTTCCGCTAATTATACGGCTGTAGACGGGAAGGCGTCATGGAGATGGGTAGGCTACATGGGCCATTGACGGCCTCCTAGCGTCGCCCCAAATCCAACAACAACATGCGTTGTACGTGCTTACAGCCACACTCGTTCTGTCCCTTTGTATTTTCTTTGGTGAGGCAGTACGGTTTGATCCACGACGCTTCCTTCGAATGCGGGTAGACGGCGTTGATCCAGCAAATCGGCTCTTCCTCCCCACCAACTCCCCTGCAACAACTTCACTGTGTCAATGCGACGTGAGTAAAATTTGTAGAAAATCTGTAGAATTGTAGCGAGACAGTGTACCTGCAATTCTTGAGACCCCTTTTCGAGGCAGCAGCGACAGCACAAGCCAGCAGGCACCCAATGGCACACAGCAGCGCTTTCATTTCTCGAGATATTGTACTAAATAATTTTGTGGACACTGATTGAAGGTGGATTTGAATTTCAGCCGCTTGCTTGCAGTCTAAATGCTAAATGTAAAGCGCAATAGAGCTGGGTGGACTATAGTCAAATAAAAACATATCCCTTAAAGCGTGACTCCCTTTTTTTCGTGACTCCCTCCGTGACTCCCTCGCAAGGAATCGCTGTTTAGTGAAAAAAATTATCACTTATATTGGCGTTTCTACACTAGTGACAAAGAAATCAAATACCAGTGAAGACACTCACTAGTTTTCAAAATTTTTAAGATTAGTTAAAAACGCCCTTAACTACAAAACCTTAACTTTCCCCTTAACCTACGTAAGGGAAGTTAATGACATTTTCACCAAGAAACGAGTTTCTTTTACTGGATAACAGCAGAAGTCGTTTTTATAGAACATGCTTTTTACTGGTGATCTAATTCAATTTATTGGTAATTCCAGATCAGGGACTGCATGTGGGTGTCTCGAGGCCCTGATATGGATGGAACATGTGGGATAAGTCAATGCCACTATAGGCTATCGACAGTTGTTGCAAAACTGCTTGGCCAGTACTAGTGATCATGTGCTGTACTAGTGATAGCCTGTGACTTTGCGAAAATGCATATGCATATGCATGCTCGGAAAACGCAAAATTTCTTGAGTATCACTAGTGACTCGTGCCCTTAGCCAATCTTCGCCATCCTTAATGCGCCATCCATCCTTAATTCCAAAAATTATGCAAATTTTTTCACTAGACTAGGGAACCAAAATGGCGTATTTCACCAATCACTAAACTCCCTTACGCAGGTTAAGGGGAAGTTAAGGAAAAGAAACATAAAACTAGTATTTCAAGTCCTTGACCAGTATTTTTAAAAGAGGCAGTCATGGGGGAGTCATTTGGGGGTCACGGTCAAAAAACTTCACTAATCCATTTTTTACGATGAATAGTGCTGGGCAATGTTGACTAGTGCAAATTTTCTTCACTAGTTTTTTTACCGTGACTCCCAGGGAGTCAAATCCGTTTACAAAAAGGTGGGGAGTCACGCTTTAAGGGATATGACCGATACAGCGTAGGACAGTGTAGGCCGACAATAGACGTTGAGCGCAACGAACTCGGTGCTTTGGTTCATACAGACAACATTACGACTCGCGTGGTAAACAAGCCATTTTGGTTTGGTTTTAATTCAAGTTAATTGATTGAACCAACCAATATGCGACAGTTCATTCTGATCAATACACAGAGACAATCAGAGAGTTCTCAGCGCACGCCAACCATACATACTGGGGGATTGGGTGGGGGGGGGGGGGATTGAGGGGAGGGGGTTACATCTCCTCACTAATTTGTCAACAACCACCCACCCCCCCCCCCTCTCAACCCCCCAGAATTTTCCCAAGGGGATTTTCACTCTGTCTAAAACGATAAACGTGGGTAAATGTTGGTGTATTTCAGTGCTTTTCTGTGTTTTACATATTGCCATAAAACAGCTAAATAACACTGTTTTGACTCTATTTATACCCATTTTTGACCAAAAAGTGCAGTATAAGTGAAAAAATGGCCAGCCACCCCCCCCCCCAATCTCCCCCACCTCGACTCGCTCTGACCGGGTTACAGGTATGACGCCAACGCCATATGTACATCGTAAGGACGAACAACATGGAAAGATGCTACAACTGCAGTTTATGTAGAGACACAGGTGCATGTAAAATTAGTTCCAAACGAATCGTTGTTTATTCCTGTCAGCGCCAACCAATCAACAATGTCGACTCCAGAACTCCAATTGCAAAAGGAACGTTATTTTGTTCAAGTTTATACTTTTTTGGATCGTGGGCTGATGGGGGCAATAAACTGACAGAATGAACGGATGGTTGCGAAATGCGAACAAATAATGAGCCGGTTGCATAAAAGTTTGCATCGCAGCTGCGACTGCTTAGCAATCCGTTCAATGTCGGTATACTGCATGTCGCCATGTTCGACAACGGCTAGTGTAATTGCTATGCATGATCTGTAGTGCCTCAGTCAATGAGTGGTAGAGTTGGGCGCGTTTTTTTCTAAAGGTTTTTTTTAAACTCTCGAGACTGAATTGCTCACGAAACCTCTGTTCAATCGCCCGCCGTAAACGCAACTCCATCCCCCGCTACGCGCCGGGGGGGGGGGGGGGGGGGGCTTTTTTGCATCGCGACCATAAGTCTGGCTAGTCGTTGGCCGAACGTGTTCCCGTCTCCAAGCGCGCAGATGCCAGGAGGGCTCCTGCTATCGGTGTTCCCGATCTACCCACTTCTCCTTGGAGAGGTCGCTTGCGTCTTTCCCCTATCTAACGTTTGGCAGACTCCAGGTCTGAGCACGAAGAGGTAGTGAGCTTGATCTGCCGACAATTTTGGTAAGGGAGACCAGCTCGCTCTCGGAAGCAGTCGACTCCAGTCGGTCGCACATGGACGTGCAGGCCAAGGTGAAGGCGCCCATGCGCTTCCTCTGCGACGACTGCCCGCTGCAGGTGACACAGCCGTCAGTCCCAAGAAGTACCACCTACAATCTATAGGAGCTGCTAGGATCACAACGTTGGGTTCGACATTGAAGGTCGACCGTATGGTACCGTGCACCCGCATCGAATAGTGCCAAGGTTAAGAAAGTTGACATGTACCAAATGTCTCCTCTTTATTTTTCAGGGCTTCGATCGCATTCGACTGCTGACCAAGCACGTAGCGCTTGTGCATCTGAAACTGTTCAGAGCGACCTGCCCGCTGTGCAACAAGGAGTTCTCGCACAAGGCCAGTTTAGACAGACACCTCAAGCGACATGACACCTTTCGGTGGGTAGCAGCAGCAGCAGCGCTTCACTGACATAGGAATGACCTATTATGACAGCGCGACAATCCTCTACCTTTTCTTTTGCCTTTTGGACAATTTCCAATGCCACAATGGGCTGTCTACTCTTTCAAAATTGCACGCGGCCCAATGGCGCATTGCCCACTACAAACCAGCTCGTGCTTTTGAAAGACCCAAACCCATAGCCCAAACCACATGCCAGCAGTTCTAACAGAATACCATGCATGTATGCTTTGAACGTGGAAGAAATGGCACATGGGTATACAGTGGTCAGCGTAGTTGGTTTTCTTTACAACAAAAGTGCCCTAATATGGCTCATTGTACGATACGTGTAGATTATGTTTAATGTAACTCCATTGCATAACAAATGATATTCATTCTTGCAGCAAATTTATACATTTTTCTTGTACGAAAATTGCATTATTCATTTATACATTGCGAAATTGTACGTTATTCTAAGAGAAACTGTTCGGTGATAAATCAAAAAACCTTAAAATGAAATTGAAAATTAAATAAAATGTTCCATCTCTGGTCACTAAGACCTAAGAATAGACAAACAGTGAAGTGACAAAACGCACTCCATTGATGATATTATAGACGCTTCAAGTGTGATGCCTGCGATTACGTGACAGACGCAAGGAGCCACCTGAGTCTACACCTCTTTCCCTCCAGAAGTAGATCGAGCTACAAGACGATTAGAATCTGCCCATCCGTTCCTGCCTGTGAGTTGCTCTTTTTTCGACAAGCGTCCAACTTGAGAAAATGCGTAATGTTCATCGGGGCGGGCTGGACTGAAAATCACAATCAAACCCTCGTCACGTGCGCAACAAGCGTTGAATGCGGCGTTGTACTGCGTTAAACCTAGGCGGGTCATTTGAGGGGGGGGGGGGGTTGTTGTTGTTGGATTAATGGCAACGCCAGGAGACCGTCAATGGCCCATTGTAGACCACCCATCTCCATGACCCCTTCCTGTCTAGAGCCACATACCGGTAATTAGCAATGTCAGTAAAAACAAAAAGTTAAAAATTAAAAAGGTGAAAACACTTTTTTAAGTTTGCTAACAAAACAAAAAGTGTTAAAAAATTAAGTCGGCAGCCCGACTTTTTTAATTAAGAATGGCATGAAAGAGCCAATTGACTTCCTAAAAATTATAAATTAAAAAAATAAGTCAGTCACAAACTTTTTCAACAGTTTTTTAACTTCACACTTTTAGTACTTTTTACTTTTTAAGTACTTTTTAAGCCAGGATATTAGGTTTTTGTTGTTGTTTCTAGAGGATTTATCCATAGTTTTTAGTTTCCCTTAGATTTGTGTAAATGCACACACAATTTCTTAGCAATAACTCTTCATTACATACACACATGTCTGCCAAAGGCCCATCACTTCTGAATACACTACATGAAAATGAATGCTCTCTCATCTGTGACAGTCTAACAATTGCATGTCTTTGGCTCTTTTCTTTAAAACCATTGTTCCAACAGCACCAACCTACACAGTAAGTAGCCACAAAGATAGAACCAATAACCCAGATTCCTCACTATGGACAATAAATTAATTAAATAATTTAAATAAATTAAATAGCAGCATTTTTATTAATTAAAATAAGATAAAAAAGTATTTTGACTTATTTAAAAATTAAAAATTAAATAAAAAAACGTTTTCGACTTTTTGAATAACTAAAAATTAAGAAAATAAGTCTGCATACTTTTTACTGGCATCGCTACCAGTAATTAGCCAGATACATTCAGAAGAAAGAACTCCGCGGGTAATTTAGGGCAGCGACAGCACGAGAGCATCCATTGATAGGGAAATACTCGTTTGAGTGGAACTCTCAAGAATCACCGTGCGCACAAGAGGCCGATTCTCTACCACCAGGCCATTCGCTGCCCCGCGGGGGGGGGGGGGGGGGGGTTTGTGCGCTGCTGCACAATGAGCTGGAGTGCCATTTCAGATCTTCAAGATAGGGGTCGAAGGGAGACCTTGCTGTGTGACCTCTGCGAGCAGACAAGGCAGACGAAGCAGGCTCTCATGAGGCACCTGATGTCCGAGCACGGCGCTCGAGTGCGCCAGTTCCTCTGCACCAAGTGTCCGGCGATGTTCTGGCTCTCACGCGACCTGCAGCTCCACCGACGGCACTATCACGGCACCAGTGGCAGTGCGGTCAGCTACACCTGCGACCAGTGCGGACATCACACTTGTGAGTATCGTATCTGGCGCGATAGTGTGCAAGAGCAATAAGAATGGCAAGCAATCAAACCGCACCGCGCCCTTTGCAGCGGTCAAAGGATGTCTCGTGAAGCACGTCAGGTTCGTTCACAGAGGAGAGCGACCATTTGCGTGCCGCTACTGCGGCGAGAGGTGGCAGACAAGGTCAAAACTGTCGCTCCACATGGCCAGGAAGCACGAGAATCCAACAAACTTTGTCTGCGACGACTGCGGCGCTGGGCACGCCTCGAGGGTGCGACAGACGCTGCTTCTTAGACCTTGCGTTTGCACGAGTGCATCTTTGGCATGGCCTGCGTGGGTGCCTGTTGCGTTACTCGGCTTTACGTCTCCACCCTTTCTGGTCAGGTGGCGCTGATGACGCACAACCAGCGAGTGCACGTCGACGCGCTCCTGGGTGCCGTGAGCCAGCGCCAGCTCGTCCTCTGCTCCACCTGTGGCCAGCAGTACCACGCCAACGGCGCGCTGGTCCGACGCGGCCGCGCCACGCACTGGGGCTGCGCGCGGCGCTTCACGTGCGACGAGTGCGGCTGGTGGGCGGTCAACAGGAGCGAGCTGCTGGCGCACATCACGTCGACGACGAAGCGGAGGACCATCCTCTGCGACCTCTGCGGCCAAGCGCAAGCCAAGTTGGTGACTCTGGCAGACCACCTGACCGTCAAGCACATGGGCTACAAGCGTCACCAGTGTCCACAGTGCGGTGATCGCTTCATGCACAGCGGGAATCTGCGCGAGCACCAGAGGGTCGTTCACGAGAAGGTGCTTCGCTTCGTCTGCGACCCCTGCGACAAGGGCTTCAAGAGAAAGATTCGACTGGCTCTACACGTGTACGCCTGTCATTGATGTCAGTAGTGTAGCCAGGATTCCGTTTAATCCAAAAGCTCAATCGCTAAACGTACGCGCGCTGGAATTATTGACTGTTCGCGTGTGCTGCGAAACACGAATTCATTTTCGCAAGTCGCAGCAGAAATACAGTACATACACGTACGTGTAGTACGACACACTGTTTCCACAGGCTCAAACACTGTTTCCACAGAAAGCGAGAGCGGGCCGGCGGGCGACATAAAGTAGGCAGTGGTGACTGTGGAAGCTTGGCGAATAAAACAAGCTCGCTTCAAAAAGCACTTTCATTAGAAGCTCTGTGCCTCGGCAGGGATTGGGAATTGGACGGCCAAAGTCCCTCGAACCCTCCCAAGACCACTGTGAGTTATAAGCCACCACCCCTATACACCCTCCCTAAATGGACCGTCGTCTAAAAGGCAAATTTTTCCATGTCTGGGTGTATGAATGGTCGTGTATGTATGTGCTGCATATAGTGTAGGTACATATGTGCACGTGAGTCTGTGTGAGAGTGTTGCATATGTGCGCAGCGTCCTTTCCCCTAAAAAATCAATCCACTGGGACAAGCGCTCCAGACCTGATCGCTGTCATGAACTCCGACCAACTCGCGTTTGCGGTTTGCCGACGTACAGAGACGTGCAATTATACGAAATATGGGGTGTTTTTTTTTTAAATTATCACATTTCTTTTTTGAATAACTTTTGCGGTTTCAGTCGTGTTACTGTGCGCCGACCGTATTGGACGAGCTGCGCCAGCCAAAAGCAAAGTTTGGCGTTTGAAATTTGGCATACAGTACGGGATACTTACGATTCAAACGATTTCATTTAAAAAATCTGCCAAAAAAGCGACATCTGATTTGGAGCGCTATAACTTTCGGAATCCTCAACCAAATTCGACGACTCTTTTTTCAGACAAAATCCCAAAGTCTTGAGTATAAGTGTTCCAAATTTGATAACAATCCGACAAAGGAAACAAAAGTTATCCAAAAAAGAAATGTGATTATTTAAAATAAACACCCTTTATATACGCATTCATTTGCGCGCTGTAATGCATCGGAGCAGTTCAAGAAACATACGGAACTTTTGAAAGTCTGTTACCGTAGACCTTATAATTAGTCTTAGAGGGGGGTGACGGACGACCTCCTAGATCCCTAGCCCAACACCAACAACAAGTGCGTTAACAAGAGAAGCAGCAGAATGGTCGCTAGTGTGCTCGAGATTAAAATTACCGTCACCAAACCTCCACTAATCGTCAATCCCCCTATCGGCAGCGCAGCGCAGCTCCGTCCCCCGCTACGCGCCAAGGGGGGGGGGGGGGGGGTTTTTAAATGGCGACCATAAGTCTGGCTCGTCGTCGATCTCCAGCCGAACGTCTACGTTTGAAATCGAATGTCGAAATTACCTATGTTGTCTCCGAGTTGCTGAAGATTGAGCCGTATATGTTTCGTCTGCGTTCTTTAGGGATACGACCGCATTGGGCTGCTGGCCAAGCACATTGGACTGGTGCATCTTAAACTATTCAGAGCCTCATGTCCGCTGTGCAACAAGGAGTTCGCACAGAAGACGACTTTAAACAGCCACATCAAGCGACATGATACATTCAGGTGAGAGGCGCTTCAGTGACATGCACAATTCAGGCGGCGTCACAATGCTCTGGCTTTTGGCTTCGGTCCTCTGTCACCGATCTTCTGGCTTCTGTCGCCACAATGGGCTTTTTTTTAATTGCGCGCCGTTTGCCCATTGCCCACTAGAAGTGTGGTACAGAATGCGATGAACATCTGTAGGCATACTGCACGACGCCTAAACCATTCGATTCCAACAAATTGAAGACGCGCGTATTTGAACGCCCCTCTGGACGCGATTCAAAAATCTAGAAGCGAGCCAGTAGACAGAGTAGTGTATTCATCCAATGGTGCTTCTGTGACATCAACGTGTGCTTCGTATAGAGAGAAGCACTTTTGGAGGGGGAAGAAGAGTTTTTGAGGTTTCAGAAAAGATTTACATTTAATTTACAGTATTAACATTTAATAATTATTGCGATAGAATCGGACAAGTGGACAGGGTCGCGAGAATGCTCGCGACCCTGTCCAATTGTCCTATTCTCTCGCAATGATAATTACTGGTCGCGCCCTCTCTCTTCTTTCACTTAATAATTATGTAAAAATATGTAAAAATATTGTCGTCACTGGCGACTAGGACTAACGGTATAAAGCGACCACGACACACTCCATTGATGTTACAGACAGTTCGAGTGTGATGACTGCGATTACTCGACAAACGAAAGGAGGCACTTCAGTCTACACCTGTTTCCCTCCAAATGTAGACCGAGCTACTATACGGTTAGGATTTGTCCATCCGTTCCTTCCTGTGAGTTGCCTTTTTTCGCCGCAAGTTCAACGTGAGTTCGTACCAGCTGCTTACAACACAGGACACGTGCTGCAAAGTGCTCAGAGGTGCTTCAGTCCATGAGAAACATGCAATGATATATACGTATTGGTTTCTGAATGCAACTTCAATTTGGCCAGTGTACTAAGATAGCAAGCACTTGGACATGCTGCACTTCTTCTTCTTCTTCTTCTCTGTGGCCGGCCCTGACGACGGTTGCAGACGAGTCGGCAGACGACGCAGGGGCTGAGAGCGTCCGCGCTTGGCGCTATATACTCTCAAACGGCCTGAAACGAAAATGGGGTCGCCCGGCCAACCAGGGATGAACCAACTGGTGCCGGGCGGAGGTAAAGCAAAGGCGGCGAGGGTTACTCGACGCCTGGTAGCGCCCTAGATACGCAGCGACAATGCGCACCTAGTTGTAGTGTATGGTGAGTAGGCGTTCCCCTTGGGGCCCGTCTACTTCTCCAACTCGTCGTCTTGCGTGTCCTCCAAGGGGGGGCTCCGCGGTGGGAGGGATCGAGCCGGCCATGGTCGGCGCCTCGGCGGACGCCACGAGGGCGTTCTCCCGCGAGGCCTCCTCCTCGGCCCTCTCTTTCCTTTGGTCAGTTGCACTTGTCCGCGAGCCCAATGCCTGTCAGCTTCGCCCGCTGCGTGGGTTGTGGGGGCCGTTTGGCCGCGCCACCCACGGCAGCTTGCTCGGCTGGGCAAGAGTGCTTGCATGTCGGCGCCGTAGCAGTGACCGAAGAGGCCACAGTATTGTCGGTGGGCGGCAAGAGGGCCGAGGCCGCTCTCGCTGCCGCTGCCGCGAGTATCAACAAAATCTGTTCGTTCGTTCAGCGAAGCGCAAAAGCATGGTGGGCTTGAGCCTTCGGAGGTTGTCCAGGGCAAGTACGGGTGCCCCGAGAAGACGGAGGCGCTGTCGCGCCCAGTGGGGGCACTCGGCTAGAAAGTGAAAGGAGTCCTCTTCAGCCGTGTGACAGTAGGGGCAGAGCGGAGAGGGTGCCAGCCGCATGAGGTGCAGATGGCGCGCCACTGTACCATGTCCTGTGAGAAGAGCGACAAGGAGACGAAGCCGTTGCCGCGGCAGCTGAATCAGCCGTCGACTAAGTCGAGGGCAGACAGTGGGGAAGAGGTCCCGGGCCTGCCGACAGTCAGGCTGGGAGGCCCAGGACGCTGCATGTCGCGCCTTCACCCAGTCTTGCAGGTGTCGCTTGAACATCTGCAAGGACACGGGTAGCACAGGTGCGGGCGTTGCAGACCTTCGCCGTCTGGTCCGCCATTTCGTTGAAGTGAAACCCTCTGTGAGCTGGGATCCACGTCAGGTGAACGGCGCACCGCTGTGCAAGTGCGTCCAGGCGGTCACGGCACTCACGCACAACGGTGGACGTCAGTCGGGGTGCAGTGAGCGCCTTCAGCGCTGAGCTGCTGTCGGAGTAAGGTCACTGAGCGGGTAGGAACCTGGCGCTGGGGCAGCAGGAGGGCTGCCTCGCGAGCAGCCTCGGCAATCGCTATCAATTCGGCCTGGAACACTGTAGCGAACGAGTCGAGCACCACGCCAGAGCGCATCAGCACGTCGCTGCGGTTGACAGTGACAAATCCAGAGCCGGTGCCGCGGATCCCTAGACGGGACCTGTCAGTATAGCATTGCATGTCGGCAGGGTCGGAGCTAGTGGCGAGGAGCTCGGGGGCTGCTGTCTCCCACTGCTGCCTTGTTGGGATTGCCACTGTGTAGGTGCAGTTGAAGTGGAAGGAGGGCGGCATGTAGTCGCTCGGCATTTGCAGCAGCGGCAGCTCAGGCTGAAACCGGAGTAACAGTTGGGCATGCCCTTTGTGCTTGCGTACCGTCCAGCGGCCGGCGAGGCGTAGGCGTGTACTAATTGTCCAATTTGGCCAGTGTCCAATTTGGCCAGTGTACTAAGATAGCAAGCACTTGGACATGCTGCACTTGAACCACTACTGAATTGTCAAGGAGCCAACGGAGCGCCCTTTCAGATGATCAAGCTAGGCGTCGAAGGGAGGCCTTGCTGTGTGACCTCTGCGAGCAGACAAGGCAGACGAAGCCGGGCCTGATGAGGCACCTGATGGCCGAGCACGGCGCTCGAGTGCGCCAGTTCCTCTGTACCAAGTGTCCAGCGATGTTCTGGCTCTCCAGCGACTTGCAGCTCCACCGAGGGCGCTATCACGGCACCAGTGCGAGCTCGGTCGGCTTTACCTGCGACCAGTGCGGATATCACACCTGTGAGTGTCTGGTTGCGTTAGAGTACAAGAGCCTTGTGCATGGCATGCACGCGCAATGGGAGAGTATGCATACATGTACATACGGACGGGCTGGAATCGTGCGACTACACCTATAGCATTCAGTACGGCAACCTCGTGATCACCGCATCATCACAGCAGCACCAATAACAAACAATCTTTCCATAACCTTTGCAGCACTCAAAGGTAGTCTCGTGAAGCACATCAAGTGCGTGCACGAGGGAGTGCGGCCGTTTGCGTGCCACCACTGCGGTGTGAGACGGCCGACGTGGGCGAAGCTGTCGCTCCACATCGCCAAGGTGCACGAGAAGACGCCGAACTTTATCTGCGACGACTGCTGCGCTGGACACGCCTCAAGGGTGCGAGTGCGACAGACTTGTCTCTGATCTTGAGTAATGTGCGAGTGCACCTGCTCACAGAGCCACTGGCATTGCTTGTTGTGTCACGTTGGGTGCCTGTTGTGTCACGTCTGCTTGATATATCTCCGCTCTTTTTTGTCAGGCGGCGCTGATGGCACACAACCAGCGAGTGCACGTCGACGCTCTCCTGGGTCCCATGAGCCAGCGCCAGCTGGTCCTCTGCCCCACCTGCGGCCAGCAGTACCACGCCAACGTTGCGCTGGTCCGACGAGGCCGCGTCACGCACTGGGGCTGCGTGCGGCGGTTGACGTGCGATGAGTGCGGCTGGTGGACGATCGCCTGGCAAAAGCTACTCAAGCACATCGCGGGCCCTCTGAAGTCGACGGGGCGGAGCATCTTTGTCTGCGACCTCTGCGGCCAAAAGCAGGACAAGTTGGGGACCTTGGCAGACCACCTGGCCTTCAAGCATATGGGCTACAAACGTCACCAGTGTTCCCAGTGCGATGATAGCTTCGTGCACAGCCAGAATCTGCTCGAGCACCAGAGGGTCGTTCACGAGAAGGCGCTTCGCTTCGTCTGCGACCCCTGCGACATGGGCTTCAAGAGAAAGATTCGACTGGCTCTACACGTGCACGCCCGTCATTGATGTCAGTAGTGTAGCCGGGATTTCGTTTGATGCAACGCTCAATCGCTAAAACGTACGCGCGCGAATCTCGGATGTGTGCGTGTGTGTGTGTGTGTGTATACGCACACCATGCCATAGGCATGCTCCCGTTTCCTCGCAGCCCAGTTCCTCGCCTCTCATTTCCTCGCTTCTCAGTTCTTAGTTCGCTGGTAAAACGTACACGTCGGGAGCTCCCACAAACCACAGACTCATTACACGCTCTGTAGGCCCAGGGACTGGCCTGGCCAGGGCCAGGCCTGAGTGGACTGGCCAGGGGGCCGAAGGGAGTCAGCGGGTGCGCGGGCAGTGACTTGGCAGACATCTTTTGTGTGGACAAGGGTGTACGTGTACCTATGTAGTAGTCTCAAAACATGAGTCATTGAGCGTAAGGGACTAATCACGAGAATAGCGCTTTCGACTCAGAATGCATGCTACGCGCTTTGTTCCGTGAGGTTTTGTGCGATTCTCAAGTTAACGACGTTGCCTTGCCTTGCGTGCAATGACGGAGCCACCACGCAGGCTTTTGAGTGCGCGCATACGCGAGTGCGGTGCTACCGGCGCTCACGCAAGTCTCGCGCTCGGGGTCGACTCCGCGGTCACTGGGCGGAACGCTAGCGCCAGTTGACGACGTGAATGCACGAACGCGAGCGAGAACGGGAAACACCACTGGGCAGAACATTACCGCTGGTGCTGCGTTATGTACCTGTAGGAATTTCTTGCGAGCGAGCCAGCGCCGTTACGGACTTTTTGGCGCGGACTATTTGGCGCATGGGACTTTTTGGCCCTACTACGACTACTCCGGCATCGCCTGCTTCGAGACCGAGGCTTGAGAAGCACCCCCTATGCAGGCCGCCTAAGCAACGAGGATCAGAGGAGTATTGCAGAGCCTGGAGATTACTATAGTAGGTACAAAACAACGCCTGTAAAGCATGTCGTGTCGTCCTCTCTGAGCAATTGGCTTCCCCAGATATTGGTGGATTTTTAAGAGAAAGAGATGAAGGAACTGAAGGATGAAGGAGATGAAGGAACCAACTGAATGCCCAATGCCATTGCGCTGCGCTGAGTCTGACATTTATTATTTACGGATCGATACAAGCAAAAAAGACATCACGTCACTAGCGGATCCAGAAGGTGGGAGAGGGGGGTGTCCCCCCTCCTGTCAGCTCAGATTGAGGCTCAGGGAGAGAAGAGCGAAAGAAGGACGAGCACTTGGCAAAGTGGGCAGTTTTTCAAGTTTTCCTTGGATTAAGGCAGTCAAAAACGTAAAATTTTCGCCTGCGCCGCTGTGGTTCTATTGCAACTCACTATTGTGTGCTGCAAATAGTGCAAACAAAGCAAATGCCGATGACACATCCAAAACTTGACTTTTTCGGACAAACTGAGATGAAAACAAAAATTGACCTACTCCCCCCTCTCTTCTGGATCCTGGATCCGCTAGTCACAACGTCCGTAAAAAAGAGAATATTGATGAGTTGATGACATGTAGGCATACACATAGAATGTTATACGTATACGCGCAAATCAATTCTGCGATCGTTTTGGGCGCTTTCTTCAGTTTCAATCGGTCGACGCGGTTTTCTTTAAGCCTTCACTTTCCCTTTTATGCACATTGTATGTGCAGTAGCCACACCGTGTCCGTATGCATGCAGCATGAATATTGTTGTTCTTCCTTTTTGCAGCCCCTTTCCACTTACCACGTACTGAAAGTTCAGTGCACGCACGCACACACGTCCGCACCCACGCACACACAGTTGGTACCTACATACCGCGTGACCTACTTGCCACCAGGACAAGCGCTAGGACTTGTCCTATGTCCTATGTGTCACAGATGGGGTTCGTCCAAATGTCTTTGGCTACTTAAGTGGCTCTAGACTAGAGTTGGGCGCGTATTTTTTCAAACGTATTTTTTCAAAAAAATACACGTATTTTTTTGAAAAAATACGCCGCCGCCTGTATCTTATTTCTAAAAAATACAGTCGTAGTCGTAATCGTAAGGTAGTAGTCGTAATTATGAGTCGTAAGCCTGTATTTTGTTGAATCAACCTACAATAGATAATGACACATTTCTTGTTAATACAATGTACCTTACATTGAACAGCATGGTATATGTGAGTTGTGTAGTGGGTAGACTTACCACAAGACGATTTGTTTGACATCACATTATTCTTACGATGCTTAGGTTTTGCTTACGGTATGTTTTAGACGCAGCGGACGCGAACCCAACAATTGGTTCTGCTAGCTTTTGCTAGCTCGTCGTCGTAGTATTGTTAGCTCATCGCGTTCTTAGTGTCGCGTCGACCTGCTTCGCGTTCTTAGATGCGTGCCTCCCATTGCTCACTTTGTTGGATGCCAACCAAATCTCTTGGTCGCTCATTACTCCGCTTACGCACCACTCACCCACACACTCACCTCACACACACACACGCACGCACAAACACTTGCACAGGTTTACAGCGTTCGACCTACTTTATGTACCGATTTCTAAGCTTTGGACACTTCGCTGATGGCTTACTATGATGTATGGTACCTATACATACGCACTCTAAAAAAATACAAAAGATACGTATTTTTTTTAAAAAATACCGTATTTTTTCAAAAAAATACGCAGGTCCAAAGTCAAAACGTATTTTTCCCAACTCTACTCTAGACTGGAAGGCGTCATGCATGGAGATGCTCTATTGGCCATTGACGGACCGTTGGCCTACCGTTGGCCCTGCTCCAACACCCACAACAAGTGCTTCAACAAGAGAAACAGCTGAATGGTTGCTTCAACAAGTGTGCTCGAGATCGAATTTGGCGTTGCCAAACCTCCACCATTGTTCAATACCCTGCTGTACGCCACTCAATCCCCCGCTATGCGCCGAGGGGGACTTTTTTGGATCGCTACCATAAGTCTGACTTGTCGTCGATCCCCAGCCGAGAGTGTTCCCTTCTCCAAGCGCGCAGACGCCAGGAGGGCGCCTGCTATCAACGGTCCAGATCTATATTCGTTCTCTCCTTGGGGAGAGCCTCTTTCGCCATTCCCTTATCTAGCGTTGGACAAGCTGCAAGTTAGTTGCAACAGTGAGTTTGATCTGCCGACAATTTGGTGAGAGACACCAACCAGCTCGATCTCTACTGCAGCCCATTCCGGTCTCACATGGACGTGCACGCCAAGGTGAAGGCGCCCATGCGCTTCCTCTGCGACGACTGCCCGCTGCAGGTGACACAGCCGCAGGCAATTTGAGTTTGAAAACAATAGTGGCCCTCTCCAATAGTGCCCTGGGTACGGAGAGGTTGAAAGTGTAGATAGCATTTGCGGCAAGCTCGGTTGAAGGCGAAAACCACTCTGTCAGCCTCCAAAACAACACATGAACCTCAGTTTGCCTCTGTATACCCACTTTACTTTTGAAATCGAAGCTCGATATTATGCCCCCCCTCTCCACTATTGTCCTCCTAATAGTGCCCCTGGGTTGTTAAAGATTGAGCTGTATTGCATGTTTCTCTATGTTCTTCAGGGATACGACCGCATTCAGCTGTTGGCCAGGCACATTGGAGAGGTGCATCTGAGACTGTTCAGAGCAACCTGCCCGGTGTGCAACTTGGAGTTGGCACAGAAGGCGAATTTAAGAGCCCATCTCAAGCGGCATGACACATTTCGGTGGGTGGCGCTTCACTGACATCGCTTCACTGACAGCACACAACTTAGGCGGCGCTTCAATGCTCTGGCTTTCGGCTTTTGTCCTCTTTCTGCTGTCCTTTACCTTTTGGACAAATTGCGACGGCACAATGGGCTGTCTGACTCTTTCAAAATTGCGCGGGGTCCTATGGCGCCTTGCCCACTAAAAGTGTGGCACACAACGCGATTGTAACATCTATTGGTACACTATACTGCACCCGCACGCGCGCATTTGAACGATATGTACCTGTAACTGGGGGGGGGGGATGAACGCCTGTTTTTAACCCACCCTCTACCCTGGGCGTTCATTGGACGGGGCGTTCATTAATTCAAACCAGTAAATGGCGTTGCAACAATGCCGTGCAGACCCAATAATCGTTAGTTAAACTTGCTACCTATTCCAGTGCGCACAGGCAATATACAGGACCTAAACGTAGAATATAGCGTGGCAATACCTCGTTTGATAAGCATATCATTGCTTCCAAAGCACGCCCCCTGTGCGTCCATTGGAGAGTGGGCGTTTATTTTTTGAACCTACCCTCTACCCTGGGCGTTCATTGGAGGATTTCCAGTGTGCACAATTTATCTAATAGTGCAATAGTGCATAGACTCAACGTTGCCTCGTATAGAAAGGAGCACTATTGGAAGGAGGGGGGGGGGGGTATTTGAGGTTTCAGAGAGCGACTTCACTGATGTTGCAGACAGTTTGCGTGCGATGACGGCGGTTATGCGACAAACGAAAGGAAGCGCCTCAGTCTACACTTTTTTCCCTCCAGGATTGGAAAGAACTACAGTACGATCAGGATTTGTCTATACACTCCTGCCTGTGAGTTGATTGTTGCCTGTTTGCCTATTTGGAAGAACGCCATCTGTAATCTAGGGCCGCGGCAGCACGAGAACATCGATTGATAGGAAGTACAATCGATTCAGTGGTTCCTTCAAGAATCGTAACCAGAACTGCACGCGCAAGTGGCCGCTGTGCAGCGGGGGGGGGGGGGGGGGTGGGAGGGGGGCAGGGCGGGCGCTTTGTTGCAGCAGGTGTCACCCACAGTGCACTGGAAGTAGCCAACGAGCGCCATTTCAGATCATCATGACAGAAGCGGAAGAGAACTGTTCCTGTGCGACATCTGCGAAGAGACGAAGCTGTCGAAGGTGGGCCTGATGAGGCACCTGGTGTCCGAGCACGGCGCTCGAGTGCGCCAGTTCCTCTGCACGCTGTGTCCGGCGAGGTTCTGGCTCTTCAGCGACTTGCGGACCCACAGAGGGCGCTCACACGGCACCCGTGGGAGCTCGGTCAGCTTCACCTGCGACCAGTGTGAATATCACACCGGTGAGTGTCTGGCGCAGCCGTACATGCATGCGTGACTGGGCTGGGGGGGGGGGGGGGGGGGGGACATAGGGGCTAGAATCGTATCGTGCGGCTGCACTGCATGTCAGTATTCAGCAGGCCACCTCATCAGCACCGTCATACCTACATACACCATACATACCTGTCATACCTACTGTACCTATGTACGTAGCTCGGTAGGTATCACCGCATAAGCAGGAACAGTGGCAAACAATCTTTTTATACCTTTTGCGTTGCAGCACTCAAAAGCAATCTTGCGCAGCACCTCAAGTTCGTGCACGACGGCGTACGGCCGTTTGCGTGCCCCCACTGCGGCGAGAGGCGGTACACGCGGGCGAAACTGTTGCACCACATGACCAAGATGCACAAGAAGACGCCAACGTTCGTCTGCGACGACTGCGGCGCCGGACACGCCTCGAGGGTGCGACAGACGCGTCTCTGATCTTGCGTTATATGCGAGTGCATCTGCTTGTAAAACCACTGGCACGGCCTGTGTGGGTCCGTGTTGTGTCGCCGCTCCGCTTGACGCGTCCGCTCTTTCTCGTCAGGCGGCGCTGGTAGCGCACAACCAGCGAGTGCACGTCGACGCGATCGGCTGGCGCGAGCTACTCGAGCACATCACCAGGGGGCCTCTGAAGTCGACGAAGCGAAAAGCGAGGATCGTCTGCGACATCTGCAGCTTAGAGCAGAGCCGGCTGGCGACTCTGGCAGACCACCTGGCGTTCAAGCACATGGGCTACAAGCGCCACCAGTGTCCACAGTGCTGCGCCAGCTTCGCGAACATCAGCGAACTGCGTCGGCACCAAAGGGTCGTTCACGAGATGGCGCTTCGCTTTTTCTGCGACACGTGCGACGAGGGCTTCACAAGCAAGATTCGGATGGCTCGACACGTGCTCGCCAGTCACTGATGGCAATAGTGTATTCACTATTTAGGATTTTGATTAATCCAAAAACTCCATCGCTAAACCGTGCGCGCGACAATCGCGTATGCTTGCGCGTGCTGCCAAAACACGAATTCATCGCAAGAGAAAGACGTGCAACAAAGTGTTCAAACCCAAACAAAAAGTGGTGCAACAGAACAAAAAAGAAGAGGCAATGGTGACTGTGGAAGCGAGGCGAATAGAGAAATGCATCAACAACTTGAACTACCTATCCCTATAACTTAATCGTTAGCTGGTTCGCTTTCGGTAACGATGCTTGGTTCATTCAACACGTGATTTTCATAATTTCCATCTTGAACTGGTCGGTTCCTAGGTTGGCGATTTTAGCCTTTGCTGCATTGAACATCTCGATCGTTTTCGCTTTGTCTGGCGCATCGCCTAAAACAATCAAACGTCTTCGATCGACGAACAACCTCCCAATCGCGTATTGACCTGGGTACATATGTTTACGCAACCACCGCAGTGGATTGCACAAATGGTGTGTACTTATATCTGTACCTATGTGTGTATGTATGTATGTAACTTATAAAATATCGACGAACCGTTAAGCTATAGGTACGTACTCCTATGAACTGTATGTAAAGGGTGTTTTTTTTTAATTGACCGATTTGTTTCTTGAATAACTTTTTATTTCCCAGTCCGATTTTCGTGAAATTTGGACCATGGACGCAGAACGCTTTGGGATTTTGTCTAGAAGAGGAATCATCGAAATCGGATAAGCTTTCAAAAAGTTATGACCTTTCAAAGTTGAAGTCCAAATTTGCAAGTCAGTAATCCAGGCGCGCAGCATGCACACCGCAGTCAAACGCCTTTCTTCTCAGGCCATCTGCAACAAAATTTCAAGTTAGGTGCGAAATTTCATGGGCTACACGATGACGTTATCCGTTTTGAGCGGCGGCATTCGGAATTTGCATCACATCGGTGGCAAAATTCAAAGTCAGTGCAAAAGTCGCGCACTGGTAACTCATTTCACCAAAAGTTCTCTATTGAAAGTGAAAAATAAAATCTGATAGACTACAACTGTGGGGAATGTCCTGAGGATATGTGGATTCTAAACCACCCTTGTTTTATGTAAATTCAACAACTCTTTGTTTAGAAGCAGACTTCCAAAGTTGTTCCATGAGATGCAACGTTTTTGTGGATTTTCAGATTTTGGACTGCCACTGCTGAGGTGTAAAAGCTGGCTTATCAACATAATCGGGTCAAATAATCCTCAGGACATTCCCCACAGTTGTAGTCTATCAAATTCATATGTTCCACTTTTAATAGAGAACTTTTGGTGAAATGCATTAGCAGTGAGCGACTTTTGCACTGACTTTGAATTTTGCCACTGATGTGATGCAAATTCCAAATACCGCTCAAAACGGTTAACGTCATCGTGTAGCCCATGAAATTTCGCACATACCGTAAATCCTCCAATACAACCCCCCCTCCAATAGTGCCCCCCCCCCTCCAATAGTGCCCCCGGGTACGGCAAGGTTGAAATAATAGAGCCCCCACTCCAATAGTGCCCCCGGGGGTAAGGGGTATGTTGTGCCATGTGCAGTTTATGGGCAAAAATATAGTGGTAGGTACATTCATATAGTGTATACACACTACTACTAACCAATAATAGTACGTTTCAGCAACTATTAGCGTTAAATCAATCATTAAATGCGGCAAAAGTGATCAAAATCACCGAAAAATTGGCAATTTTGACAGCGAAACTAGCATTACCATTCAAAATTTTTAGGTTGAAATAATAGAAGCCCCCCCCCTCTAATAGTGCCCCCCCCCCTCCAATAGTGCCCCCGGGTAAGGAGAGGTTGAAAAAATAGTGCCTCGGGGCACTATTGGAGGATTTTCGGTAACCTGAAATTTTGTTGCAGATGGCCTGAGAAGAAAGGCGTTTGACTGCGGTGTGCATCCTGGATTACTGACTTGCAAATTTGGACTTCAAATTTGAAAGGTCATTACTTTTTGAAAGCTTATCCGATTTCGATGATTCCTCTTCTAGACAAAATCCCAAAGCGTTCTGCGTCCATGGTCCAAATTTCACGAAAATCGGACTCGGAAATAAAAAGTTATTCAAGAAACAAATCGGTTAATTTAAAAAAAACACCCTTTATATCCAGTGACCGCCCGTGTAGAGGCTCGGTTAAAAATAGACTGTAAAACTGGCACGGTCAAGTTTCGTTCCATGTTTGACACTGTTTAGGGGCTGTATACGTAACTGTTGTTTAACTAACTCCTGCGGAAAAATTGACTTGCGTGTGTTTAGTTCTAAGTTCTGTTTCTAAGTTAGTTTAGCTCACGATGATTGCGTCTGTTATTCTCACCCCCTCCCCACCTCCACTGAGAGTACGCTCCAACGACCGCCTAGGGTAGTGGGCACATTGAAAAATGTGCGCACTTGGTGCTCATTGGGGGATTTAAGGTACTTAAAATATCACGGACTTACATCCACAAGTATTCTGTCCTTTTTTGTTGTTGTCGGTGATGCAGTACGGCTTCTGCCACGTCACCTGATCCGCCTTTGTGTGCGGGTACACGGCACTGACATAGCACAGCGGCTCTTCATCTCCGCCCAGGCCTCTGCAACAAATTCCCATTCAGTTCCCAATCAAAACTAATAAATGACATTCATCAAAAATTATCCTGAAGCATTCATTACTTGCACTTCTTCAGGCCTTTCAAGGGGTCGTTTCCAGCAGCAACGCAAGCCAGAAGGCAGACAAGGGCACAGGCCAGCGCGTTCATTTTCGAAACTGTTTTACTTGAGATGGGGTCTGACGAAACGAATTGAAAGCAGTAGAGCTTGAATATGTAACAATTAATGATGGCGCTTGCTGGCGGGCTGACATGTAGAAAGTATGTGAACCAAAATGGAGCGCACTCAAGTCAGCTAGGCAAACGCCATCGATACCGCGTCGATAACATCTTGTTGTCGGCCTTGAGTGCTTTTGAGTTGAATTTGACTATGAATACACATCTAGTCAGCTCTACTGCATTGTCGAAGGGTACTCAGTACTTGGTTTGCATTCTGTGACGGCCAATAACATTGATTGGTGGGGTAACGCTAAGCTAACGAGCGTATTGCGCTTTTCACATAGGTATGACTTGAAGACGCAACGGTGCATAATGTCGCTATACACAGATTCGGTCAGGACGTTGACACAACCGATTTTCTATAGGGTGTTTTTTTTTAAATTATCACATTTCTTTTTTGAATAACTATCGTTTCCTTTTTGGGATTGTTATGAAATGTGGAACACTTATGCTCAAGACTTTGGGATTTTGTATGAAAAAAGATTCGTCGAATTCGGTTGAGGATTCCGAGAGTTATGGCGCTCCAAATCAGATGTCGCTTTTTGGGCAGATTTCACATGGCGAACAACCTCGGCCGTTGGGTTGGTATGGAGTGGGGGAGGGCGGATGGAGAGGGGGCGGTTTCAGTCGTGTTACTGTGCGCCGACCGTATTGGACAAGCTGCGCCAGCCAAAAGCAAAGCTTGGCGTTTGAAATTTGGCATACAGTACGGGATACTTACGATTCAAACGATTTCATTTGTAAAATCTGCCCAAAAAGCGACATCTGATTTGGAGCGCTATAACTCTCGGAATCCTCAACCGAATTCGACGATTCTTCTTTCAGACAAAATCCCAAAGTCTTGAGTATAAATGTTCCAAATTTGATAACAATCCGACAAAGGAAACAAAAGTTATTCAAAAAAGAAATGTGATAATTTTAAAAAAACACCCTTTATGTATTGTGAGAAAGCAGGAGATGTTGCAACCGTTTACATTATTACGTAATTCCAGAAAACACCGAGAATTAGGTACATGCAGCCTATGGCTTGCATAAATAAGTTGTGGCTGAAACGCTTTACACAGTGTGCAAATCGCTTGGGCACACGCTAACCTAACAATAAAGTGATAAATACCGCGAAATCCTGCGTACATAAATTTTTGCTCCCAGACCCAGAAATTTCGTCCCAGATTGGGACACATCCTAGTCCTATCTAGTGATGGCAACCTACCTAGCTAGGTTACCTACCTAGTAGGTTACCTAGCCTTTTTTCGGCCTAGGTAACCTAACCTAACCTACCTAGCGCGAAAATCGAGCTACCTGTACCTAACCTACCTACCTAGATTTTGCCGTTACCTACTAGGTTACCTACCTAAGCTAAAATTTGTGGAGTCAAAAAATGGATTCGTGCAAACTGAAGCATTTTGCAGATACAAGTAGGCTAACATGGCCGTTGTTTACGTTTGCCGCGGTCAAATTTGATTCGTTGTTGTATTGATGTTGGCAAGAAGATCATTTCTTTGTCCGCTGCGTCTCTGACGAGCTATTCGGAGCCTTGTCTACATTGTAGTCCATTGGACGTCTACAGAAACTAAATAGTTTTGCTTTGCTATTGCTCCTAAATAACACATACTGAATCTGTGGGGGGGGGGGTGGCTGACCCAAGACTAGACCCTCAAATTTGACGTGATACAGGGTGGCCCACGGATGATGGACGCTCTTTGTTTTGCCGCCACAATTGCTACAGAGTTTCGATCGAGCTGAAACTTGGAATATATGTTGAAAATACTTAAATTTAGATGTGTGCCAAGCGAAATTCGTTTGGTCAAGAAAACTTAAAGCTACACTGTGTGCAGCCTGATATTAAAGGGAGATTACCGTAATTTTTAAGTACCGGAATTATCAAGGAGATAACGTACGCTCACAACTCCAACAATATAGAGGAACTGAAAGAGTCCATTGTGATGGAAATCGATAGCTTGGAAAGTGATTTGTGCACAAAAATTTGCAGATCCGTCGTGGCACGCTGCGAAAAGTGCGAAGTGGCCGGCGGCAGTCACTTCGAAAATCAGTGATCTGTTCCGGGTGAAATAAAATTGATTTTGTAAACCAAATGCAATTTCGCTTAGCACACATCTAAGTTTAGGTATTTCAAACATATATTCCAAGTTTCAGCTCGATCGAAGCACTGTAGCAGTTGTGGCGGCAAAACAAAGAGCGTCCATTATCAGTGGGGTGCATGGCAGATGGAGTGCATGCTACATAGCATATGCGCGCATGCGTGCAGGTGTGTACGCGTATGTCTGTCGGCGCGTGCGCGCGCGTGCGTGCGTGCGTGCGTGCGTGCGTGCGTGCGTGCGTGCGTGCGTGCGTGCGTGCGTGCTAGCGTGCGTGCGTGCGTGCGTGCGTGCGTGCGTGCGTGCGTGCGTGCGTGCGACCGTGCTTGCGTGCGTGCGTGCGTGCGAACGTGCTTGCGTGCGTGCGTGCGAGCGTGTGTGCGTGCGTGCGTGTGCTCAATGCATAGTGCTGGCAATCACAGCTCGGAAGTTTACAGTACATGCATGCAATATTGCCTGACACTTGACAGCTTGGAGTTACCTAAATTACCTACCTATAACCTAAAGA
The DNA here is from genome assembly GCA_030248085.1 of Paralinhomoeus sp. GSCO2_6. Taxonomy (NCBI): domain Eukaryota; kingdom Metazoa; phylum Nematoda; class Chromadorea; order Monhysterida; family Linhomoeidae; genus Paralinhomoeus; species Paralinhomoeus sp. GSCO2_6. Next base: position 69,967 of record JASAMY010000555.1, read on the forward strand.
ATGTGCCCGATTACCTACCTACCTAGCAGAAAGATCTAGCTTACCTAACCTAACCTACCTAAGGCCTTTGTGCGGCCAGTTTTACCTAACCTACCTACCTAAAAATGAAACTCGTCAAAATTGCCATCACTAGTCCTATCCTTAACGATGCGTTTTTCCAGATTTGACCCAGAAATTTTGCTCCCAGCCAGACACAAAACTGTTCCTCCCAGATTGGGCCCAATCCTTAAGCATGTGTTTTCCCAAAAATTTTGCTCGACGACACAGAAATTTTGGTCCCAGAAAAAGAAAATTACCTCCCGGATTGGGCCCTATCCTTAAGCATGTGTTTTTCCAAAAATTTTGCTCGGGGACACAGAAATTTCCACCCACTTTGAATTGCCTCCACCCACTTAGAATTGCCAACGCTTTTTGGTGAGGCGTTACAGAGATAAGACGTGGGAACAAACGATCCTCATCCAAAGACTCAAGCACCCCCGAAGCAGCAAACGCAAACATCAGCGCGTCACAAACGTGGGCGCGCGTCGTCACAACGCGACACAACAAACATCGCAGCGTCACAACGTGTGAATCGGCGCGCGTTCGTCGCGTCGTCGCCATTGTCGTCTCCGACCGACCTTGTAAACCGACCTAAAGTCGCCCTCTGGTGCCGACGCTGCCGCTCGTTGTTGTTATTGGTTTGGGGGCGACTCTAGGAAGCCTGTGACAGGCCTGTCTGTCTGTGAAAGGCCGACGCCGCCACACGTTGGTTGAGTTGCGCTGCCGAAAATACAACTAGCAAGCTGATTGCGGATCCCCTTGTTTGAGTGGAAGTCGAGACAATGGCTCGAGCATCCATCGAGTACACGGACGAGTCGTTCGTCGCCGACTACAGAGAGGGCCGCTACGGAGTCAGCGACGCAACCCTCCCGTTTCTCTGAGACGAGGTTTTCATCACTTCTTTCACTTTTTCTTACGAGAACAGCTGCTGAAAAGAGAATGGGGAATTCACTGTAACCAGTGGCGGTCTTTGTTATACACGATGAATTAAATAGTGTGAAGAGAGTACATTCATACCATAAACCGTCTAATTGCCCTCCCCCCCCACCCTTACGGCGCCATTGTCATTAAGACAATCTACAAAAACACGTCCAATGCGCCCTATTCTCCAGCCTTCCTGCAGCCCGAGCAAAGCCAATTACCTATATAGTTCTCGCGGTGCAAATTAACTAAAGTCTGTGTCAAATTCGTTGAGACTGGAGGTTTTTCTACAAAATATCGAAGGTGCTTGAGAATTACCGTAAACCCTATAATTAGCCCCCCGGGGGCTAATTTTTTCGTTCGAGCTCTAGGAGGGTGTATAATTATAGGGGGGGGGCTAATTATAGGGGGGGCTTATAAACTGGAAGTGTTGATGAGTGGGAAGATGTGTGGGCGAAAGGGCGCGTGGAGGCGATTTTTAAGGGAAAAAGGCGCTGTGCACACACGTTGGTACACTCTAACACACTCTCACACACTCTCACATACACATACGTGTACATACATACACATACGCGACCATACATACACCCGG
>JASAMY010002188.1:0-71470 GCA_030248085.1 Paralinhomoeus sp. GSCO2_6
AAATTTTGGGAAAATCGACCGCCGGACCAAGGAATGGCGAGCGATTAAAGTTGGATACGGATCGGCGGGCCACCCTGTATATGGTCCATTGACGGCCTCCTAGCGTTGCCCGTAATCCAACAACAACATACCAATCCACCCGTGCACAGTGTATCGTCCGTACCGTATTGCGTAGCATTCTCATCAGTGGAGGTGGAGGTGTCACATTTTAGGTAAGCCCCCTAATACATACATACATACATAGATGTTCCTAGAGTGGAACAATTATGAACGTCGGCCCATAGTTAATGTTTCTATGGGAGAATCTAAAATGCTTTAGTGTAAACGTGTTTTTCAAAGAAATAAAAGACCAGCCGCCATCAATACGATAGAGAAATAAATTTAAAAAATAAATAAATTTTGTGTAACCAAAACCGGTTTGGTTCATTGCGTCACTGGTCACTACTGCGTCACTGGAGGCACAAGAGTGGTGTGATAGTCGCAGTGTACCAAGGGTGTGCACGCACTTGGTGCAGGACCGATCCGATGTGGTAAAGTTCAAGGTGGTGATCCACTTCAACACTTTCTACGATGATTGCACTTACTACACTGGTCGCACTGGACCAAGAGCATCAGCTCCAGATTGTTTGTTAGAGCACAGCCCATTGTGGCTCAGAGCACGCGCACACTTCGATTGGTCGAGACCCACTACAAGACCATGATGAACATGGTCTGCAGGTCTGCGCCCAAAAGCCTTCCGCTCAATACCCAATACCCACCGCACTCAGATCGACAGAGACGATAACTACGACTTGTGCTTCAGTTCGAGACAATTTATGCACTCAAATGCAAAGCCGCGCTTGCCCATGGACGTTTCACCCTGGGAGAATCTATTATGGGCTGTTATAATTGTTGCTTTCATGGGAGCATCGGGGAAACATCTATTATGTGACAGCGGCAAGAGGGCGGGCTACGGAAATACTCCCAGAGGCTATAATTGTGGCCAAGGACAATTTCCTGACGTCAATTCTACGTTTGTCCACTGATTGTAGGTCCATCCTTTGCTCTGCAGCAGAGGCCAAACCAGCGGAGTACGTTAGACAAAAAGACCCTTCTTGCTTCTTTGGACATTAGCAGCAGCGAGTAGGGGTTGATGTAAACGAACACTTCGTACGCCCCAATCCTGAAAGTTATGAATTGGTACAGCTGAATCGCAATCATTGCACGTACAGTGCTGTAAACGAGCACTTAAGGCCGATTTATAATCATCCGCGTCCGTCATCCGCGTTCGTCATCCGTCAAAGACGGATGATTATAAATCGGGAATTTTGACGGACGCGGATGACGGATGGAGTTGGCCAAGTTTCAACTTTTGACGGATGACGGACGCGGAAGCGTTGAACGTGCTTGGATCTCGTACGAAAAGCGTGCGCACGGAAGAAGTTTACGGTACGACGAGTTTACGACTTCGCGCTTGATACCCAAATCTACCGTATTTTGTAAAGGGATTCCACGCGAGACCCAATTTATTGAACACTTGACGGGCGAAAGAAGACGGATAATTATAAATCGAGCAATTTTCACGTGACGGACGCGGATGACGGACGACGGATGGCGGATGACGGACGCGGATGATTATAAATCGGCCCTTAAACTGCTGCATCACAGCGCATGAAAGTTTATATTGCTCAAATACAGTACATATAGATGAAGAGCTCACAGCAATTTCCAAGAAAAAGTGCTGTTTGATGAGAACGGCTTGAAAAGCGCGGCGCCGACAAGAAACAACTGCGCCACAAAACATGAAAAACCGCAGACGAGCAGCCTCCTCTAGAATGCGACCCTGTGCAGGTGAAAAATTATTCAAATAAATAGATTGAAAAGAATGAAATTGACGACCTCGACACCCGCTTGCGCTTCGTCCGCATGGCTTCTCAAAGGCGCAACTTGCTTGCGGCTCCGTTGCAACTTTATAAATGCACCACTGTAGCACTCAGCCGACACAAGCAGGAAAACGAGCAATTCCGGTCCAGTCACCAAGCCGATCTTAGAAACGCACAATGTAAAGTAGAGTAAGTAAGAGACAAAGTGTTTAAAATTGGGGAGAACGTTGGAAAATCCAGCGAAAACGCGAAAAAGATGCACTGGCGGCAATCGAACATGCATACGTACGACCCTACAACTTGAATTGTCCGATTGCGAACTCCCAGCAGTGTGGCTGAGTTGGTTAAGGCTCTGGCTTGGGAATTTTCATGAGTGGGTGGGAACGTTCATGTTAAAATTGCCCTCATGGTGGGTCATTTTTATATGAAAATTACCCCTGGTGGAAGATGTTCATTTGGGGGATTTTTACCGCACCGGCAAGCCAGGCACCCTCTCTTGGGGTCCTACAATAGGTTCGATTCCTGCCGCTGCATACTTTTCACGCTTTTTTTGTATAAAATCTATGATTAGCGCCTCATGCGTCTACCAGTTCGGATGCGGCTTTCAGGGGAGCTAGGGGCGCTATTACCTACCTCACCGCCGACTAGCGGCAGATTCGACGTGCACAACTTTGAACGGACAGCGTTTCCTCAGACTTTCCCCAATGCTCCTTGGACTTTCCCCAATGCTCCTTAAACTTTCCCCAATGCTTCGCGTTGTCTACGTCCCTTGGGATGTGTTGGGTTGGCCAAATAAAACCGAACCGAAGCGTGCACAAGTAAATCGTAAGAGCAAAGGTGCACGTTTTGCTCTCCTTTCTATTGTCATTTCTCACCGGGTTGGTCACACGCAGAATGCTTGTGTCATTGCCCACGGCGTAGTGGACGTCCATGTAGAGCGCCGCGGTGGGCGGCACCCAGGCATAGACCGCGAACATAGTCGCAAGAGCGGTGAAAAGCGCGCGCTTTCCCGACTGCCAATAGGCGTTGTACGCCACTGGGAACGCCACCGCCATGAGACGGTTGAGTCCGATAATTGCCACTCCGCAGCACTGCGCCAGTAGCATCGTGGTCAGCGAGCCGGCTGTCAAAGGCGCCAGCCAATCACCGTTCGGCAAAAAGAACTCTTCCAAGAGGAAGCCGAATTCGCAGGGTTTCACCAGTAAATAGACGAGAACGAGGGCCGAAATGTCGCAAATTCCCAGCGCAAACGAAAGCTGGTAGAATGAACCGCTCAGTAATAGAAACGGATTAGAAATTAGAATGCAGAGCGGATGGAGGAGCACGCACGCACCGGCACGCACGCACGCATGCAGTGCAGACTAGGGATGAGCACGGGCCTGCACATCTCGGCCCGGCCCGGCCCGCCAGATAGTCCGGCCCGTCCCGGCCCGGCCCGCACCCTCAAAATGCAGGCCCGGCCCGGCCCGGCCCGTCCAGCTGCTCAATATCGCAGGCCCGGCCCGGCCCGGCCCGCCCCACGAAATAAGTACAGTCACTACAGTGTACAATTTACTGAAATACCGTATGCCATTTTGCGGGATTCACTTAAGGCTGATTCATAATTAACGGTCTTCCCATCGGTCTCGGTCTCGGTCTCGGTCTTCGCATCGGTCTCGGTCTCGGTCTCGGTCTTTTTGACCCATGCAAAACTGACGACGCGTTGCCTCCGGTCTTTCAATAATCTTCGGTCGAATACGCGCCTTTCAGCGTGTTAAAGAGCGTACTGTGGCCCTTGTTTTCGACCTGTTTCATTTTTTATGCGACTTCCGTAGGAAACAAAAAAAGCACACGCAGTAGACGACGGGAACGCACTATCACCAGACAAACAGACATTGTGCGGCAGACGCAGACCGCCGCCAGCGCTTCTGGCCGCCGCCAGGAGCGCGGACGCCGCTACCTACAGGAGCAGTCGTCAGCTTCTGGCCGCCGCCGTTTTTTTTGGATTTTTGGTGTAAGAGCAGTCGTCAATTATCCTAGGAGACGGCGCCGCCTCCACCTGTTGAATACGACGCATCGTAAGCTCTTCCTTGTTTTCAATTTCGGCTAATTTCCTAGTCGCTTTACCCTTATGCGAATACCGACAAATTCTTTGAGGGTGACGGCTATAGTAAAGCGTGACTACGGTAGCGCGCGCGTTCAACACGAGTTCAATGAAGACCGATGAAGACCGGAGCAAATGTTCAAAGTTCCCAACATCGTCGGTCTCGGTCTCGGTCTTCGCATCGGTCTTGGCTGTTTAGCATGGGAAGACCGAGACCGAGACCGAGACCGAGACCGATGGGAAGACCGTTAATTATGAATCAGCCTTTAACGGAATGGCGCATCCACCTCTCAGAATCGCAGTTCACAACCAATTTACGGCCTTTGTGCCATTTGAGCGCGAAAGACGCCCGTCATAGAATACAAAGTCGCTAATACCGTGCAGAATAGTCGCCCATACCTTCAATGCATTGCATAGGTAGGTAGCTATCTACGTTGGCCAGCCAAGAACGTCCGGCCGGCCCGGCCCGGCCCGCACCCTCAAAGCGCAGGCCCGGCCCGGCCCGGCCCGCAAAACGGGCCTGGAATTCCGGCCCATGCTCATCCCTAGTACAGACACCGTTCGAAACGAATCTTAGCATAACTTGATCTACTTTTGGTTTGATTCAATCCTAATCCATTCCTTGTCCATTTCTGTTTTTCCAGAGCACGAACAGCAGGGTCCCATAGAGAGTCAACGACGGCAGCGCCGCAGAGGCTAACATGACGTCAAAAAAGGTAACTTCTTGCAGCATTCCGTTTCAAGGCTTATAGCTGACTTCAACACTGTTCCTTTGGAAGAGCAAAAGAAAAGAGTGTTGTACGGTCGAGGTGAGAAGCAGAGCAACCGGTATGTACGTAGCAAAGTGCGTCAATGGAGTGGCACGTTCAAGAGGAGAGTTGAGAGGGTGTCTATTGGGCTTCCCATAATTGCAATACACATGAGACGCGTGGAATGAGTGCAACTTGCTTGAGCGTGTCCAAAGCCAAACAAAGTCGCAGAACTGACGGTTAGTCAATCAGGCTAACGGGTGCGCAGAGCGAAAACATTTCCGCCTCGACTCGACACAGAGAGAGGGAGAGCAACACAAGACGCAGCTAGCACTAACACTTAGGTATATAAAAATCGCGATTATTACTTTCTGCCCCTAAATGCCATTAACGCCGTTCTTAATCATATTATTCTTAATAAAACGTGTAGCACGCTATAAAAATGGTACGCGAAGGCACAGGCAAACGAATGTCGCACCGGAAATTGCGAGAAGAACCAAGCCCGCCAACACGCCGACCGTCGTCATTCTTGTCTAGTTTCTTCAACGTCAGACAGAGAAAGTTCCGCACTTTCTGCAGTGGGGAAGTGGGGAGTCTACGCAATCTTTTTCCCGAGACACTGTAGCGAACAACGACTGACTGATCGTTCCACGCAAAGCGGCGGACAAGGCAAATGTCGGCGCCAAAAGTTCGCAGAGATATGGGCAGCCTACAATGTATAATTTAGAATCGATTCGTCCTAGCCGGTGGTCGCTTTTGCCCGTCAGCGCTCGCGCGCGCCTAGCCGACCTTTGCAGCTGCCCTGAGCTCTGCATGCCACAGAGAACACAGCACAGGCCCACCCGAGCACGCGCACGACTTGACAACGCAGTCAGCCAAGACTCAATCCGTTTGGCGTATACGCATGCGCACTGTTGCATATGAAGTATGAATAAGACACTGGTTCGATCCAAGAATTTGTTTGGTTTGAGTTTTGGGTTTGGATGCCAAGAATTTGGCACTTGCTAGGTATATGCAATTGGGGTCACAAATAACTCAATAAAATGCTTCACGAATTGTTTTGGGTGGACAAACAACTGTCTACTGTGTATGTACCTTCACTTGTTAGATGGTGTGGGTGCGTCAAAACCTTCGAGGTGGGGCGAGGTACCCCCTCCTCCCCTCCCCCAACGGTATGCCGAGGAAAATTGCCATGTGCGGTGTCTTGCCTTCCGCTCTCGTGCTGTGCGTTTACGAATCCGATTTGCATTGGGACGATGGATGGGTACATCCCCCCTTCCATGCCCCATCCACGCGTGGACATGGCATTGTAGCTCAGTTTTCAAGCCAGTTTTCTTTTTTGGCACTGCCCAATCTGTGGCGCTGGTGTGACAATCGTGGAAGTGGCCGGAAGCGGCCGGAACCATATGTATACGGTAATTGAGAAAGATGCATATATTGGCACAGTGTAACAGAGGGTACCAAGTTGAAAAATTTGAGCTTCGGAGAATTTCGGGGGGGGGGGGGAGAGCTTCCCCCCACCCTTTGGCTACGCCACTGTTGGGGCCCCGTACCACACCTGTACCTGGGGGGGGGTTGGATTTCCCCACCCTAATGGCATTTACCCCCCCCCCCCATACCGGTAACTGGGGCCAATTTTTAACCAAAAAGTAAAAGTATTACTCAAAGAATGGCCAGCTACCCCCCACTTTTTGCTCCAGACACCCCCCCCCCCCCCAGAATTCTGCCATTTAGCCCCCCCCCCCACTCTTCCACACCCGGTTACAGGTATGACCCCCCCCAGACTCGGTTACAACTATGCAACGCGACCAGTCAAACGCATGATCACAGCTGAAGAGAGCCAGTGAAAGGACACAACATACCTACCAAAATTACTTCAGATACCTTGTGCCAGCAAACAATGACACCATTCTGCTTTCGCATTGTATCGCACTGTTCGTTTACAGTCGAGTTTATATCTAGCCTTATCCTTGTTCCAACTGACATTCTAGCTCGTTGATGGCCACGCGCTTCGCGAGCTTGTCAAAGAAGAAATGCTGATAGAGAAGAAACAGAATGGCCACCACACCCAACAGTACGAATACCACACCGAATTCCATGTCTGAACCAAGAGCAATGCTATGGTGGGGGGGGGGCATATATGTAGTTGTCTGAGACGACGGAGTACGCAAACGCAAGCCTTAATACACGCACACACGCACGCACATACAGGGCAGGCACGCGCAAGCACGCACGCACACACACACACACACGCACACACACACACGCACACACACACACGCACACACAGCAGTGTGAACGCACTCGCGACGGTCTCAAAGTTGATCTTCTCGAGACAGATCCCAAAGATCACCAAGGTAAACCCCGCAGCCACCACCATCGCTCCAAAAAGGGAAATGAAACCGCCGAGGGGTTTCTTCTCAGTCGCAACATTGAGGGCGGGATCAACACGGGTAAAACCGGTTTCAATGAGCGCTTTTTCGGCAACTGGTTTTGACTTTTCCATTTTTTCAATCGCTATCAAACTCACGATGTCTTTCTTAACAGGGGTATCAATTAGACAAATTTCAAATTATGTTCAATGCACAATAACCGACATACTTTTGTAAAGTTCAGAACACCCAAATGGAGTAGCGTTTATTACGTGAGCAAATCGCAAATGAAAACAGCACAACCTATGAAACGACAAGAGAATTTGCGCACTGAATCACATGGAATGTCACTGGTAATTGTAGACTCAATGGTACAATCCAGCTCTAACCGAATTTCGAAAAAAAAATTAAAAAATTCACTAAATTCCATAGAAATGGTCATGTCAATGGACACTGGATTGCACCATTGTATCAGTAAGGCAGTACAATACTCGACTAACATGTGATCAAAAGCCATTATAATGCACAGTTTTCACCGAGCGTGCGTCACCACGTTTAAGTCGAATTAAAACAAAACTCAACAATTTAATTTCCAGCAATTAGCTCATCTCTCGAGTCCTTCACATCCTTCTCCGCACCACCTTCAGTTTCATTTATGCAGGCAAATTTTCCTTGGCCGCTCTCTACTTGTACGATTGAGATTTGTCGATTTTTGCAGAAGTATTTGCTGCTCACAACACAGAGGGCGTAGAGCAGCCATAGAACCACAACAATTGCGACCCAGCCAACAACTGAAGTTCCCCCGTCTTGGTAAGCTGTAATGCTTTTGAATGTGCGTGCCTTCGTGCGTACGTGCAGGTCCGTGCTGCGTGCGTGCGTGCCTGAAGGTGCCTGCGTGCAGGTGCGTGCGTGTGTGCGTGCGTGCAAGTGCGTGCGTGCCGGTGCGTGCTCGTGCGTGTGTGCGTGAAGGTGCCTTCGTGTGGGTGCCTGCGCACCGGTGCGTGTGTGCGTGCGTGCAAGTGCGTGCGTGCTCGTGCGTGCGTGCGTGCTCGTGCGTGTGCGTGCGTGCGTGCGTGCCGGTGCGTACAGATACGTGCAGGTTCGTGCGTGCCGGTGCGTGCTGCGCGCGTGCGTGCGTGCGTGCGCACCCAGATTCAGTCGTCCAAACGGCCAGCAGTGCATGCCTCCCTCCCCTCCGATGTCCTCATTCCATCTGAGCATATCTTTCACTCTGTCGAAACTGCCGTTGTGGGCAGCCGGCACTACGCCCAACAGACCAGCCATCAAGCTGTACAAGTCGACGTTTTTAAACGGCGTTATTTTGGTGTAGTTCCGCTTGAACGACGGTCCCACCGCCAGAAAATAGGGCCACATGTCCGTCTCGGCGTTGTCATAGCCGTGGGCGCCGACTAAATTTGGGGAAAATTCTAGAAATTATGGTTGTAGGCAACTACTGAATGAAATAAAACTGAATAAAAAATAAAAAAAACTGAATGAAAGTTGTCAAAAACTCCAAGACAAATACACGCTACCTACACCCCACACTATCGCGCCCTACGGTTCTGCAATCTATCATCCACCCTGGGGCACTATTGGAGGCGGGTTGTTTGTAATTACTGGGGGAGTTACAGTATCTCACGTAATTTTTTGTTGCTGTTGGACTAGGGGCAACACTAGGAGGTCGTCAATGGCCCATACAGCATACCCATCTCCATGACGCCTTCACGTCTAGAGCCGCATGATTAACCAAAGACATTCGAAAGAAGTATAGGGCAGCGACAGCACGAGAAAATCCATTGATATGGAAACACCGTTTTTTAGTGGTTCCATCAAGAATCGAACCCGGAACCGTGTCGGCGCAAGGGGCCGATTCTCTACCACTAGGCCATACGCTGCCCTATCTATCTCACGCAAAGTTCAATAGAAAGTGTACAATAGTCACACTCACAAACGGCTCTGTTTGGTGCTTTGTCGTCCATGTCGTCCATGTAAGCGTCGTGCCGCCTACTGGGATAGTAGTGCAGGTCCGTGTACAGTTGCACGGGCAAGACGCCTAATAAATATATCGTTATGAAGATTTATATTACTTATTAGCCCCACTCTGGAGGCCTTTGAGTTTATTACCCCTCCCCCCCACTCCATAAATGAGCCACAGTCGAAAAGGCGTTTTTTTTCTGTGTCAGGGTGAATGTATGGGCGCGTATGCGTGTGTATGTACGTGTGCGTGAGAGTATGCTGACGTGTGCGTTCGCAGTGTACGTCACCTTATCGCACCGCCTGGCAGAAGCAAGCGATGCCCGAAAAAGGCAAGTGAGAAATAACCATTCTTTTTGCAAAAAAATGCTGTCAAAGCAATACCATTGGATTGCTTGTAGTGCCAGCGTTGGGGCAGTTCCTTTTTGGCGTAGACCTTGCTGTGAGGCAGCTTGCCCTTGAGCGCGCGGTACACAGCCTCAGTTTCGCCTGAAAATACCGCCTAAAATAGGCAAGCAAAAATTGCACGCAAAGTAACGCAGACAAAAAAAAACACATGCCTAGATGCAATGACCGGACCTCCCAATACCTGTAACCGGGGGGGGGGGGAATCCACCACCCTCCAGCATTCTCTGAAATGTTCTCAAAATCTCAATTTCGTCTTCAGATTTTTTATGAAACGCACCAAAATTGCTCCACTTTTAGCCTATTTCAGCGGAAAGTGGTTGTTTACACGCTATTTCCGAGAAACATTGTGGCGCCAGACACCCCGCCCCCTCTCCTAAATCCCAATACCCTGAAAAAGAAGACACATCCCACTCGGCCAGACATAGTGACACCAACCCACCAGCACGCACGCACGCACGCACGCACGCACGCATACCTTTCTTGGGGAGCAGATTCCAGTTCGGCGACCCCCTGCCGTAGACGGTGTAGAGGGAGGAGTTGACAAAGTCGTCCACGTAGACCACGTTCTTCTGGGGCACGTCCGTCATGCCGTGGTCCGACGTCAGGATCACATCCACCAGCCCCTCCAGCTTGTGCTTCTCCAGCTGCGCAAAGATGTAGCCTGAACACGAGAGACGAACTGATGGCCGGAAAATAGTACACTTTAGTTAGAGATTGCGGAAGGACTAACGGACAGACAAAAAAACTGGATAAAATGGAGAATTCGGTAGGATATTTTACCTATGACAGAAGACATCAGAATGAGGGAAGTTGAGCATACACCGGGCAGGGGGGGGGGGCTGGAGTATACCGTAATCGAGGGCTGGAGGGTGGGGGCGCCTCCCTCCATACCTGTAACTGGGTCTGGCAGAGTGGGGGGGGGGGGTAGCTGGCCGATTTTGGGGGAGGGGGTCTCCAGAGCAAAAAGTGGGGGGGGGGGGTAGCTGGCCATTGTTTGAGTTATAATGGTACTTTTTGGTCTAAAATGGGTATAAAAAGGGTGTAAACAGTGTTATTTAGCTGTTTTATGGTCATATAACACTGAAAAGCACTGAAAAACACCAACAGTTACTCACCTTTATCGTTTTACACATGACGAAAATCCTTTGGGAAAATTCTGGGGGGGGGGGTCGGGGGGGAGTTGGGGGGTGGTTAAAAAACTAGTGGGGGGCCCCCAAAGCCCCCCCAACCACCCCCCCAGTTACAGGTATGCCTCCCTCAAAGTTGAGTTTGTGGGTACACCACAGCATAGACAAATGTGCACCAAAATAGCTGGAATTTACTGGAACTTGGTTCGTTAAACACGTGTCAAAATGGGCTCCGAATGGGCGGGGGGGGGGGGAAGGTTAGTCATTCGCTAAAGCCCCTCCCCCCTATACATGTAACCGGGTCGGGAAGAGTGGGGGGGGGGGGTAAATGGCCAACTTCTGGGGGGGGGGGGGTGCTTGTTTGAAGCAAAAAGTGGGGGGTAGCTGGCCATTTTTTGAGTTATACTGGCACTTTTTGGTCAAAAATGGGTATAGATAGGGTAAAAAGACCTTGAAAATCCTTTGGAAAAATTCTGGGGTAGGGGGTTTGTGGGTGTTGCCAAAAAAATAGTGGGGGAGGGTAACCCCACCAACCCAGTTACAGGTATCCCCCCCCAGAGTTATACACGTTCGGAAGGGACCGACAGCCAGACGAACGGACGAACCGGTGAGCCGATCGAGCCGCGAGACCATTGCCTGCATCTCCGGTGCATAGGGGCCCACGGCGTGGCCCAACGCGTCAGGTTGCTGCAAAAAATTCGATTATTTTATTTATTGCAAATTTAATTACTCTTTAGCACTTAGCAATTATTAATTTAATCACTCAATAATTCTATAAAAGTCAATCGAGCAGCGATTGGTCGGTAAAATTTGATAGAAATCAACCCACGTCAATGTAGAGAATACCCAAATCGATTGGGTTGTAGGCGTCGTTGAACCATCGAATTACGGTATCCACATTCTTGGTCCAGACCGCTTTCTCCTCGAATGACTGCCAGTAGTCGGGTCGTATTCCCTAAAAAATGTGCCATAAAAATTTCTCACAAATTCACCACTAAATAATATTAACTACTGTAGCGACTGCATTGCGTGCATTGGGAACCATGAACCATGATACATGTAGTAATGTAGTAGTAATGTAGTAGGCAAACAACAAAATAGTAGTGTAGTAGTAAATGTAGTAATAAACGCATGTAGTAATACATACATTTCGCTATCACAATTCAACCAACAAATTAACTGAAAACAAAAAAAATACCGTAATATTCACGCGGCATACAAATACATGCATACCTGAATGGGCACATCGCAGGCCACCCAGGCAACGCAGCCAATTTTCGCAAATTGTTTTTGCTTTTTCAGGGTCACCCATATCGGCTCTCCTGCACAGAGGATGATTAGAAAAATAAGAAACATAAAAATGAACAATTGATAGTGAATGGGAGGGGATAGTGACACGTTGCACCCTCCCCCCCCCCCACCAAATCTCGACCAGATAACAGGATCATACACAGTTACAGTTGATTGGGCCACCACCAGTTACACAAACGACGGGTATAAGTCTAGGTGGTTGTGGTGAAGTAGTGCAATAAAAATAATCAATAACAAACAAACAAACAAACAAAAACCTTTGAAAAAACTGGGGTCGGTCTTGCTTTTCGTGGTGAAGTAATCGAACGTGCGATTCTTCACGGGGTCGTAAAAGTAGTTGGCAATCACCCCGTGCGACTCTAAAGGAATGCATTCTTTTATTAATATTTACGAAGAAAATTGACATATTTGTAAGTAATAGAAACGTTTTGTCCAATTATTTTTACAATCCGAGTAAGTTTACCACCAATTACCAGTCAATTGTTCAGATTCAATCTCACCCTCATACAATCCAGTGACGATTCCGTAGTGATTGGGAGCCGTAATGGTAATGAACGTGTTTTCCATGCCATGTTTTGCAAAGACGCCGCGCCCCATCAGTTTCTCGTAATTCGGCACATTCGGGTTGCGCTAAAAGCGTTAAAAATTGCTGGTTGCTGGCTGTGTGGTGAATGGTTCATGCCAGTGGCAGGGGCGTTTGCCCCTCCCAAAATTTTCAGAGACCCCATTTTTTCCTTGCGACAATTCCCGATTAGGCACAAATTGCAGTCTTGCCCCTCCCAAATGCAAATCCTGGCCACGCCACTGGTTCATGCGCGTGCTTGTGCGTGCCTCTCAATGGATTTTCTCGTGCCTTCGCTGCCCTGGGATTACAGATGGCGTTCTTCCGAATGTCTTTGCCTATTATGTGCGGCTCTAGATGGGAAGGCGTCATGGAGATGGGTATGCTATATGGGCTATTGACGGCCTCCTAGCCTTGGCCCTAATCCAACAACAAAGTCGGTGGTTCCGTGCGTGCGTTCACATCTGCAAAAAAGTCCTCCCGCACCTGAATGTAGTCCCATCTGAAACCGTCATAGGAAACGAGCAGTAACTTCCTGTCCCGTGGTCTTTCGGAATCTAAATGTAATTTCAAATTAATCAATTACACCCTGCAATCTCGTCAAAAACTCTTTTTAGTCGGCATTGGGGTACTTTGCTCACTACCCACTGGGTCTCAGGCTCTCAAACCATTTTCCCTAATTATATCGCCAATTTTAATACGCAAGTGAAACTTCTGCGGAAGGGCGCATTTTTTATTTACTAATTCACAGCCACCTTGTATCGTGTCTTGGCCACTGGAAAAGGCGCTGTTGATCAGCATCGTGATCAACAAGGCCAACGTCAGGCACAGCAACACCCAAAATGCGAGGTGACGACAGACGACACCTCGCGATGATGGCGAAGGGCCGGTCATTTTGCTATTGCTTTCCTCAGACTTCAGCCCTGCAGCTTACAACAAAGCGTTAGCCTTTTATTCAAAGCGTGATTCACGGCGCCACACCCCACCGCACAATTCGCATATTTAGGCAGCCACACAGCACATTGGAATGAGGGGGGGGGGGGGGCCGGTGGGCCAACGTTAGAGACAAGAGAACGAGTGCATCAAATGGGGGGGGGGTAGGCCGCAAGAATTGTTCCACCCCTTCTCTCTCCCTCCCTCCCAGAATTCCTCACTTCCACACATGTCTAAGCCAATTTTGGCACTTTTCAGTGTCGTCACATGACGGTAAAACAGCCAAACGACGACGCTATATAGACCGAAGTTCGTTCCAATTTCCGACCTCAGCTTTAATGAGGTCCCCAGTAGCATTCAAACCTCCTCCTCCCCCCCAGGTTTTAAACTTGTCCCTGTGATAAAGGCTAGTGTTTTACATCCGTTTCAGATGTTGACGAGAACGCAATGAATTGACTTTGACCAATCTGCCGCTATTTTGGTGCAACAAATTTCATTCTTTCCAGCCCCACCTAGCACGGTATCCCAACTTCTCTAAGGGGCTCACTCACTCACTATTAGAGTATTCAGAGAATATCATAACAAGCACGCGTCGCAACGCACGACCTTCGATTTCCATCCTCAATACTCAACGCGCGCTCACGTCACTCAACGGGGAATCTAGCGCGCGCAAACGCAACAACACTCTGTGTACGGGCAGAATAAACACCCTAATTTTAGCTGGGGAATTCAAATTTTAAATTCCATCGTTCACTTCTTGCCCTTGCCGCCGCCAGCGGCCGCCTTGCCTTTGCTGGGGTCTTGGTAGACCAGCGTCTGGTGGCAGCGCCCGCAGTAATAGCTGCAACAAACATCCATAGGGGGTGGTTATGTCTGCTCATGGGGGATAGGGGCCCCTGGCTGACCATGTCACGATCCCCCCCCCCCATATTCCGATACCTCCCTCCTTACACGCAATATTGCCATTCTGACATCCCACCACTCCATCATTTCGTTCGCATCATCATGACCCCTCTAGCGAAACCCTTGTTTCCGACATCACGTGAGCAGAATACGTGTGTGTGTGTGTACGTGTGTGTGTGTACGTGTGTGTGTGTACGTGTGTGTGTGTACGTGTGTGTGTGTACGTGTGTGTGTGTACGTGTGTGTGTGTGTACGTCTGTGTGTGTACGTGTGTGTGTGTACGTGTGTGTGTGTACGTGTGTGTGTGTACGTGTGTGTGTGTACGTGTGTGTGTGTACGTGTGTGTGTGTACGTGTGTGTGTGTACGTGTGTGTGTGTACGTGTGTGCGTGTACGTGTGTGCGTGTACGTGTGTGGGTGCGCGCACCGGTCGAAGTGTCCGGCCATCATGACGCCGCCGCCGCAGGTCTCGCTCGTGCACTCCTTGCGCATGCGCGTGATCTTGCCGTTCTCATCCACCTGGCAATTTTGTGACTTTTTATTTTTAGGAATTAAGAAAATACGTGCAAAAAAATCCTAAAATTACTCTGAAACTAGCGCATTTTCGCGACTACCTCGGGCATTCTAGCATTTCCGAGAGAGACAACCTTTTGCGGTTGCAATAGTTTGTTTTGGATAATAATTCAAGTAAATATAGTTTTGTATAACAGAAAATTAATAAAAAAAAACACCTTGTAGTACTTGAGCACTGCGAGTTTGACCTTCTTCTTCTTGTGCTTGATCTTCTTGGGCGTCGTGTACGTCTTCTTCTTGCGCTTCTTGCCGCCGCCGCGCAGCCTGATTTATTAATTAAAATTTAATTAATTCGCATAAAAATAAAAAGAAAATTCCCACCTCAACACCAAATGGAGCGTGGACTCCTTCTGAATGTTGTAGTCGGAGAGAGTGCGGCCATCCTCCAGCTGTTTGCCGGCGAAAATCAGCCGCTGTTGGTCGGGCGGAATTCCCTCTTTGTCCTAAAAATGCTATTAAATGAATAAAAACATAAAAAATAAAATAAAACGTTTCAAAGAAACCTGAATTTTCGCCTTGACATTCTCGATCGTGTCCGAGGGCTCGACCTCGAGCGTAATGGTCTTGCCCGTCAAGGTCTTGACAAAAATCTGCATTTTGGCTAGTTCTTACGGAATCAAAAAAAATTAAAACACAAAAGACACAACCACGACCTCTAACACTTCCACTGCGTGTTTGTGAGTTTTCATACTGTAGCACTCATGTTTAACTTTCGTAATTTACGATGACGCGGTTCAGTTTATTGCCTGCGCCTGTGTATTGCACAAAGACACGGCAATTAGCCCCCATTGAAAATGGTCGACTGCACTGAGCAAAAAGGTCAATAAATCGATTTTCAATTTCCTCGTGTACTTTAGCGAACCCTCTATCGAATATATCAACTCACTGTGTATGTAGGAGAATCGACCCATCGACAGCTGCAGTGCGTCCCCAAAATTCCCAATTCCCAGGATTTTCGCCCTGTATCTTTTGGTTTGGCAAATGTCATGCAGTGACGGCAACGGCTGTTGGCGAGCACGAGCAGGTGAGAACGTCAGCGCAGAGAATTGCCTCGTTCAGCTACATACCATGTAGCTGAAGGGAAGGCTGCTCTTTGGCGTTCTAACGCTAACGAGCTCCTCCCTATAGCCTTTGAGTTTATTAGCCAACCCCCCCCCCCCTATAATTAGCCCCTCTCCCAAAATCAGCCATCGACTGCTGAAAGGCAAATTCTTGAACAATCTTGAACAACACAGGGGGCACGAAACGGAGAGGCCGCAACGGCAGGATTCCCATAGGGGGGCCCTAATTCAAAAATTGGGGACCCTCACATAACAGGGGGGTCACAATGCAAATATTGATTTGTGCGTCTTGTATGCACTTTAGACATGATAAATAGGTGCGAGTTAACTTGAATGAGTAGCTAGCTACTGGATGGTCATGATCCTCAGAACGTACGTAAGTGATGTGATTTTCGAAGTGAGTAACAAATTTTTTTTAATACTCTGCTATGTGATGCGGTCAGTTAGACGAGTCAGCAACGACTACCTCTATTAGAATTGAACAGGTGGGTAATAATACTGCCCGTCTGTGACTCCCAGGGATGCATGAAATTTTTTGAATTTTTTTTCAAATATAATTTTACTTTTTTCATTTAAACAAAACTTAACCCTGGTGACTGCCTACTCCCTTGCTGCACTTACGGGACGTCAGCGTTGCTGCCAAACTTCTATTCCTCTAGCGAACTGAAATCTTCCCGTCAGCCCCCCCCCCCCATCTCTAATATTGGTTCCAGAAATTTCTCAACCTCAAGCAATGGGCCAGGGCGGTGAGGTAGTAGCTTCAGGGCCCGTATGCTGACAAAAAAATTAGAGCGCTCTAAATCTAATTATAGTGGGTTAGGACGATACGCCACTCGCCCGAAAATTTCAATTTTCTGCATGCTCACTTTTTGTCGTCGACACGAGGAAAGCGCTGAAAAATGGAGAAATCGTCGTCAAAGACAGGAGCAGCAGTGGCGGGAGCGGCAGGTGCAGCAGCAGAAGGCCTCTGCGGGGTTATCCTCGACAGCGTACTGGCGATCAAGAGCTGTTCCTCTTTGGGTCCCGCATGGGAAGCTGTCGTCAGTCGGTTCAACGTCGACATCGCGTCGCGTCTGATCGGCGCTATTCTTTGGACGAGTGCAAGCGGAACTGGAGGTAAAGGCAGCACCGAGCCAGAAGAATGCTGTTGAGTGGGAGGTGTGTCATCAATTTTGAGCTTAAGCGTCTCGTTTTATTGCCGAACTTTGGACGTTTTGTAAGCTATTGCGACGTTGGGAAAGCGAGAAGACAGCTGGTGGCGCGCCGCCGACCCGCATGGACGGCGCCGAGTTGGGTATAGCCGAGAAACTCGGAAACTCCGTCAACTTCGGCGGCCTGGACGGCTGCGTCGGCATCGTCACCGCCGGCAGTCGGCGCGTCGACAGCGACGCACAGGCCGCTCTCTCTCTACTGCGTCGGCCGCCGCACCGACCACTTCATCGACGACTCGGTACTGCTAGCTGTCCTGTTTGATTTGTTTGTGAAAAGGTTGGGGGGGGGGGATGAAGTGAGGGCCCACAAAAATTGGGCCAGAGGGAGGGTAAAATCGACAATTTTTCGAAGAGGGGTGTGGCCCAGTGGATTGACGTACAAATCGCGAGTTTTGGGATGGATTTTTGTTCGTAACATATTTGGTGCAGCGCCACAAGCAAAACTTGTGTCGCTTTTACGCTAAAAAATTTTGCTATGGGAAATAGGGGGGGGGGGGGGGTTAGGTGCGAAATTATTTTGGGATAGGCAGGGTCTGCCAGGTGAGGGGTATTCCCCCCCCCCTCCCAGCGGCGCAGGTGGGATTTCTGCACTGACAGCTCCAAGATTTTCTAACGGGGTGGGGGGGGTGAATTTTAATAGAATAGACCGCATGAATTTTAATAGATAGGAAGCAGTCGTTTTCACGTTTTGGCCGGGTTTTGGCTCACAATAACACGCCGCAGACGAGAATGTTTCGTTCTCTTCTCTTCTTTTGTCTATGCGTTTGTTGTCCAAAATTAGACGAAACTAGCTCTTGCTCCCCCCTCCCTACATGGTGCGTTAATGAGCGGGTAAAAATCCACCCGCTGCGAACCCTCTTCCAGGGCTTCTACTACTGCCCCCCCCCCTCTTCCACCATGCCTGCCTTCCACCATGTATATCTGCCCCCCCCCCTTCCTCGGTGGCCACGGGGGGGGGGGGGGGTCCCCCTGGATCCGGCAGTGTATGTCCGGAATAGGTGCTGGGGGGGGGGGGGTTGTGAAGCCTTTCGGCGGTGACCGCTAATCCAGCAACATTTAACCACTGAACCCCTCCCTGACCGAGTGTATCAATACTCTTTGTTGTAGGGCGACGCGAGTCGTTGTCGTGTGGGACGCAGCTGGGGGCGGGCGACGCGACATGCGCTACGGTGTCAGCCGTTCCGCAGCCCAAGGCCTGCGTTCTACGTCTACGTCTGCCGCTTTGGAGTGACGGCAACGAGAACGCGTTTCCACTGTTCCAATTTTCGCCTTTGAATGACTGCAAGAGACGAGTTTCTATGTGCGACTATCGATCACCTTTCGAACGTGATTTGGGCTTGCTACTGTTTGTGGTTGTGAAGGCTTGTTGAGATGTTTGTGAAATGACACCTCACAACTACCATGCTCATGCGCACATGCACATGCACTTACATTCGACCAAGGGGAGGGGAGGGGAAGTCCACTGTCCCATACGCACATGTTTCTTCAACATCTCACTCAAAAATACTCAACAATTACTCTACATCCGTGACCCGTGAGATAGATTGTCTCGTGGTCAAAAAGAACCGCTGGCACAGTTCCTCATCAGTCAGTTTTTGTTTAATTCTCTAAATTCTTTCGCTTTGCATCCATAGAATGATGACAACCAACAAATTTCAAAGATGTGTTTCAAGTGTGCAAACAATTCTAGCGCAATCGGCAAATTAGAGTGGGTAGGAGCACTCTAATTTTATGCGTGTGTGCCACTCTAATTCAAGTGCGTCGCTCTACTCTAATTCGAGTGGCTCACTCTAATTTTAATTCAAGTACCGTATACCACTCTAATTCTTACGTGCTGAAGGATACAAGTGGCGTATCGTTTGCCAACCCCGATTGAATTAGAGCGCTCTAATTTAATTCGAGTACCAATTGTTGTCAGCATACTGGCCCAGATCATATTTAGCGTACGAAGCATCAAGCGAAGGTACAGCAGAGCGGTGATACATAGTCTATGAGTATGATCAACTCGAAAGTTCACCACCTGAGAAAGTCACTGTCACTGCTCCCTGTCTGCATGTTATAGAGCATGTACAAGCTGCTACATGACTCTACAAGTTGCTATTTAGGTCGCACACAGCAGTATTGCAATGTGACCCCCCTGTTATGTGAGGGTCCCCGGTTTTTGAATTTGGGCCCCCCCTATGGGAATCCTGCCGGCCGCAACAGCGGCAGTGGTTTGCGTGCGGCGCGCATGCATTGGCGACTTGTCGACTGCTCCACACAACGCGCTTTGCAGTTGTCTCGTATGATGTTCAAAAATACGCGTTTACCGTTTCTGGCGCGGGTGGGGCTACTCTACGGAACGGATTCTACGGAACGGAATGGAATCTACGGAACGGCGCGGAGTGGGTGGAGGCAGAGGCAGCGCGTTATCTAGATGGTAGCGGCGCCTTCCCTCCCCCAGTCTGTTCCGTCCGTGGTCCATTCCGTTCCGCTCTGCCTCCGTTTACTACGCAAGTGGATTGGCGAGTAGCCCCACCGCACGCCATTATGCAAGTGCGTAGGTCAACGTAAACATTGTCGTCTTTCAGGTCCAAGCGCGGAAACGATCGTGACGGTGCGCGACGAAAAGAACAGAAAATCTACGAACGACACTGGTAGTCGGATTACTTGCCTGTGCAAGTCGCATAACGCAACGACACATTACATTTCACGTCACAGAAGATAACAGGCGCGACCAGAAGATAAACTGCAACGTGCGCGCGTTTCTCCACCACGTCGCTTGGCTGCAGTCTCGCGATCCGGCTTGAGGAGGCGCCCATGCCGTCGGAGTAGTAGTCGTGACGTCCAATTCTTTGGATGGACGCGTAGTGGCCTGCGTTCAATCGTTCCAATTATTTAAAAAAAATTCAGAAAAAGTGTGTGTGTGTGTGTGTGTGTGTGTGTGTGTGTGTGTGTGTGTGTGTGTGTGTGTGTGTGTGTGTGTGTGTGTGTGTGTGTGTGTGTGTGCCATGGTTTTGGTCAAAACGCTGCTGAAAATCTGGTTACCCGTTGCAGTCGTCGTAGTGCCACTTTGATGACACGGTGGGCGTGGTGGTTGTGTACTTCTCGCCGCACGGCGATGGAAATCCGTTCACCTCGTTTCGGATTGCATCCTCCATGCTGTCTGCTGACTGTCTGCATGCATCCGATAACTTTGTTCATTACTCGAAAGAAATGCGACAGGTGCTATAGACAGCAAGAAACGACCGAAGCAGACATCGTCGCAGGTGGGCAAGTGTACTGGGCGGAAAGCGCGACGCCAACTCGATCTGCAACTGTACAATTCGCCAAGAGAAGGCGACAAGGTTCACAAGTGTAACAACGTTGTCCACGCGCCCTGTAACGTTCAGAACGAAATAATTGGAACGATTGAACGCAGGCCACTACGCGTCCATCCAAAGAATTGGACGTCACGACTACTACTACGACGGCATGGGCGCCTCCTCAAGCCGGATCGCGAGACTACAGCCAAGCGACGTGGTGGAGAAACGCGCGCACGTTGCAGTTTATCTTCTGGTCGCCCCTGAATACCGTAAATCCTTCAATAGTGCCCCCGGGGCACTATTTTTTCAACCTCTCCTTACCCGGGGGCACTATTGGAGAGGGGGGCACTATTGGAGGGGGCTTCTATTATTTCAACCTAAAAATTTTGAATGGTAATGCTAGTTTCGCTGTCAAAATTGCCGATTTTTCGGTGATTTTGATCACTTTTGCCACATTTAATGGTTGATTTACCGTTAATAGTTGCTGAAACGTACTATTATTGGTTAGCAGTAGTGTGTATACACGATGTAAATGTACCTACCACTATATTTTTGCCCATAAAAGGCACATGGCACAACATACCCCTTACCCCCGGGGCACTATTGGAAGGGGGGACTCTATTATTTCAACCTTGCCATACCCGGGGGCACTATTGGAGGGGGAGGCACTATTGGAGGGGGGCTTCTATTGGAGGGGGAGGCACTATTGGAGGGGGGCTTCTATTGGAGGATTTACGGTAAGCTGTGACGTGAAATGTAATGTGTCGTTGCGTTATGAGACTTGTACAGGCAAGTAATGACGTTGACGCTTGTTACGTTGACCTACGCACTTGCATAATGGCGTCCGGTGGGGCTACTCGCCAATCCACTTGCGTAGTAAATGGAGGCAGAGCGGAACGGAATGGACCACGGACGGACGGAACAGAATGGGCGAGGGAAGGCGCCGCTACCATCTAGATAACGCGCTGCCTCTGCTTCCACCCACTCCGCGCCGTTCCGTAGATTCCATTCCGTTCGGTAGCATCCGTTCCGTAGAGTAGCCCCACCCTTCTGGCGCTGCGGTGCTGGGGGTGTGTTTTAGTAGACGCAAAAATACGCGCGCCGCAATATTTTGGTGTGCGCTCGTCGTTTTCCGGAACACTGCGACAAAATACCGTTAACTGTACAATATGTAACCGAGGTTAATTGGTTCATTTGGGCCGTAGGAGCATACCCGTAACTGGGGGGGGGGGTTGGGGGCCCGCAGAATTTTCCAACTCCCCCCACCCCCCCCCCCCTCCAACCCTCCCCCCAGAATTTTCCCAAGGGATTTTCACTGTCTAAAACGATAAAAGTGAGTAAATCTTGTTGTATTTCAGTGCTTTTCAGTGTTATCTGACCATAAAACAGCTAAATAACACTGTTTAGACCCTATTTATACCCATTTTGACCAAAAAGTACCAGTATAACTCAGTAAATGGCCGGCTACCCCCCCCACTTTTGCTCCCCCCCCCCCAGAATTCGGCCATTTGCCCCCCCCCCCCACTCTTCCAGACCCGGTTACAGGTATGCGTAGGAGGGGTGTAAGTTAGGGGGGGGGGCAATACCTAAGGGTGGATGCGTACATACATGCGCAGACATACGCGCCCATCACCCAAACACGTGCAAAAAGAACACGCTTTGCACAAGAAAACGACGAACTTTTCATGTGAGCTGATCGCATTTGCTGTTTCTGTGCGTGATTTCTGAGAAAAACAACAGCAATAGCCGTAGCGCGATTTATCACAACGAGCGACTGGCAAAAGAATGGATCGAACCATATCAACATTCGTGTCCTTGGCTTCGATTTCACCTTTTTAGCTTCGACGCTTCCTTCTTATCCACGGGCAATGATTCCTCTTTAGCGGACTAAAAGACAGATAAAACCCATTAATTAGTGACAATCACACACGCAGTAACCCTTTTAGGGGAGTTTGTACAGAAACGCACTGTACATAATGTTTTTTGACACATTGGGGAGGGGGGACTATTCAAAACGCAGAAAAGGGACAAAACACAAAAGTTGTTCATAGATGTCGCATACAGTATCATCAAAATTACTGTAAATTACAGTACTGGAATTACCGTAAACCCTCCAATAACCGCCCGCCAACTACCTTGTGAACAAAACAAACAGCCTCAAGGATGTTTTGATGGATTACGGTCGCTCATACCTATAATCGATTCTGGACGGGAGGGGGGTCAATTGCAATTAGGGACGGGGGGGGTCAATTGCACTTGGAGAGTAGCTAAACATAATTGGTCGTTTATGACAAAAAATGGGTGAAAATAGGGAAACTATATAGTTATTTAGCTGCATTATGGCCATACAACAGTAAACAGCACTGAAAACACCACATTTACTCACTTTTACCATTTTAGACAGGGTGAAAATCCTTTGGAAAATTCCGGGAGGGGGAGAAGACTCTGGTACCCCCCCCCCCAACCAGTCACAAGAATGATTACGGTAATGATAAGACGGAAACAGCACAGAACCAGTGGGTATCGGTGTTTGAAGCCGCCGCAAAGGACACTTCGCTCCTCGTAGAGTCGACAGCACGCAAAGAGGTTCTCGAATTGCACCTGACACTCGCTCTCCTGATAAGAATACGCTAAAAGAAGAAGTTAGTAAAAGTTATTTGAAATTCCATTGGGTAATTTACTCTCGAAATTCAAAATTTCAAATAGGATCATTCGGAACTGACCTTTATGACGGTGCTTGCCGTTGCTATGTGCGTGTCTGAGTGCGTGCGTGCGTCCGTGTCGGTGCGTGCAGCGTGCGTGCATATCTGTAACTGGGGGGCCCCCGCAGAATTTTTTCAACCCCCCCAACCCCTCCCCCCCTAACCCTCCCCCAGAATTTTCCCAAGGGATTTTCACTCGGTCTAAAACGATAAAAGTGAGTAAATATTGGTGTATTTCAGTGCTTTTCAGTGATATATGACCATAAAACAGCTGAATAACACTGTTTAGACCCTATTTGGACCGATTTTTGGCCAAAAAGTACCAGTATAACTAAAAAAATGGCCAGATACCCCCACTTTTTGCTCCAGAGACCCCCCCCAGAATTCGGCCATTTACTCCCCCCCCCCACTCTTCCACATACCTGTAACTGGGTCTGGCCGAGTGGGGGGGGGGTAGCTGGCCGATTTGGGGGGAGGGGGTCTCCGGAGCAAAAAGTGGGGGGGGGGTAGCTGGCCATTGTTTGAGTTATAATGGTACTTATTGGTCTAAAATGGGTATAAAAGGGTGTAAACAGTGTTATTTAGCTGTTTTATGGTCATATAACACTGAAAAGCACTGAAAAACACCAACAGTTACTCACTTTTATCGTTTTAGACATGACGAAAATCCTTTGGGAAAATTCTGGGGGGGGGGGTCGGGGGGGGTTGGGGGGGGGGTGGTTGAAAAACTAGTGGGGGCCCCCAAAGCCCCCCCAACCACCCCCCCCCCAGTTACAGGTATGCTCTTCCAGACCCGGTTACAGGTATGCGTGCCTGAGTACGTGACGGTGCGTACGTGCGTGCGTGCCGCCGCTCACATTAGCTCGGGTAGGGGCAACTAACCTGCTAAGCAGGTCTGTATGGCGCACGCGTATTTCTGACACGGATCTTTCTTACTCATTTTTCTCCTTTTAAAATTGTGAAACCGATAGAAAGAAAATTGAACTCTGAATAAAACCACTTAATCGGAGGGAAATTGTCTGACTGCCATATGTATGATGAGATAAGGTTGCGCAACGCACAAGAAATAATAGTGGGTTTTTATTCCAGGAATTCACATATAATCGGCACTCTTTACAATCAAAGCCGAAAAATGTGATCCTAATCAAAAACGGGATCTTGCGGCAAACGAAAGGACCGATTTTGTCACTGTACTCGCGCATTACAACTGTTGACTCAATTTAATTTTAACACGACGATTTTAAAATTTCAAAAATTCAAATTATTGACAACAAAGAAAATTGAGACAAAACAGCAGCGGGAAATCAGAAATGTCAACAGCGGCAGAGAGACATCACAAAAGGCACAAAAAGTGACCTAAGCCTCGAAAAAGACACCAAATTTTCAGCGGCAAAAACTTAATATTATAAACCAACTATAGCCGCTGAAAATTTTGCGCAAAAATTAGCCAACGTGCAACTTTTGTATATTCCCTAATCTTCAATAGAGCGATGGAAATGATTCTTATTCGCAGTGTAATTGGCCCGAAATAATAGCGTCTCTGTTGTACATAATTTTGTACAGAAATAGAATCGAAGCTCTAACTAATAAAACCGCACTCCAGAAACGCGAAGGGTTCGGCGGGTTTTATAGCGACGTGCGGAATATACCATAAGTCTTTCAATATAGACCCCAGATAAGTAAGAAAACGCCAAAACAAATAAAAGTGTAAAAGAGCTTCAAATTCTTATCCACCCAGCCCCAAACTGAAATGTCCGCATGTGCGATAGAAATTATCCTCCGGGGGGACTTTAGTGGGGCTTTAAGGGACATATGGTATCAACAGAAGCCACACCGGTATACCGTATACCAACGCGAGAACAAAAAGTGACGTAAGTCAAATTGAAATAAAGTTGCTCTAATTCTCCTCATAATGCCATCACGTCACTTTTTTGCCGGTAGAACCTTCTCAGCACAAGCGAAAGCGCGCGGTTTGGCGAATTTCTTATTTTTTTTTAATTTATAATTTAGACTCGATTCTCAAGCGGTGTCGGAGCGCGGTTTGTTGAGCGCGATGGCCACCCTTTTTGGGATGCCGTAAAATTTCTTGGCGCCGGCGGCCGACTTCTCTGCCTCGGGCTGTTGACCGCCTCCGCCTCCGACCGCGCTTGCCGGGCTGAACAGTCAATTAAATAAATTTCAGATAATTGAGCTTAATTGGCGCTTTTGTTTGGTGAATAGAAGACAGACGAGACACGCGCACGCACGCACTCACGTAGCGGCACGCACGCACGCCCGCACGCACATACGCACGCTCGGCGGCTCGCGCGCGCGCACGCACGCACCGGCGCGCACGCACCGGCACGTACGCACGCACGCACATACGTACGCGCACGGACGGACTGACTGACTTCCTGACGGGCTTTCGTCCGTCCTCGGATTCGGAGGAGGCGGAGCCGATGCCCGAATCCCACCAGGCGACGCGCTGCTGCTCCGCGGTCGCGTTGTTCGAAGTTTTCAAATTCGAATTCAAATTCTCCCCAACGCCGACGCCGCCGCCTTCGGCCGAGAGAGGCGAGGGCGAGGAGGAGAGGGCGACGCTCTTGGGACGACGCCTCAGCAGAGCAGCGTTCTAGAAAGTTCTTCGGAATTTGAAGAATGAGTGCGAGCGTGCGTGCCGGTGCGTGCTGGTGCGTGCCGGTGCGTGCGTACGCGCGTGCCGGTGCGCGCGTACGTGCGTGCGCGCGTGCCGACGCGTGCCGGTGCGTGCGTTCGCGCGCGCGTGCCCATGCGTGCGTGCGTGCGTGCCGATGCGTGTTTGCCGGTGCGTGCGTGCCCGTGCGTGCGTCCTGCGTGCGTGCCGGTGCGTGCGTGCGTGCCGGTGCGTGCGTGGGTGCGCGCGCTGGAAAGAGAGGAGGCAACCTCAGTCTGCTTCCTGAGCAGTGCCAAATTCGGTTGCGAGGCGTGCTGCAATTTCCGAATTCCTTTGTTTGAAATTGCGCGCTCCTTGGACAATTTGTCGCCCCTGCCCGCCACGTCGACCAACACGTCCAACAGCAGCTTGTAGTACAGCGGCGGCTCGGCATTGGCTAAAGTTTTTTTCTCGAATTTTCAAAAATGCTTTATTTCGAAAATTGAAATTTAAAAATTCGTACGGTCAGCTTCGGGAGAAGAGGAGCAGACGCACTCGCGACCCGCCGCTTTGCGCTCGCAGCAGAGCACCGTGATGTCTGGAAAAATAGTTTTAATACATTTTTTTCCTTTCATTCTAAAATTACAGTGCGGTTCTATCTGCTTGGAGGCTGGAAACCATCACAAATGTCGGCTCCCACTCAATCGCCCACCGGGGAAAATGTTGACATCGATGGCGTAGAGCTTGCGAGTGTCCTTCTCGACGACTAAGTCGATGCCAAAGATCTCCATCGGTTCGACGGCTCGCATAGCCGAGACTAGCGCTTCGACTTGCGATAGTCGCGGAGCCACCAGCTCCACGGAGGCACTCTCTTCGGGAGAAAGCTATAAAAGAAGAGGGGCACATGGGAGAGCAGGTCAGGGCGTTAGGGGAGCCAGCCCCCCCCCCAGGATCGGACGGACTGGGTCCCATCTCTGACTAGCAGCGGTCGATTGTGACACCAGAGAGAGGCCCCCGCGATCAGAGAAGCGGCCCACACACAAACAAACAAAAACAAAGTAGGTCGGGCAGGGGGGGGAAGAGACTAACAAAATTGAGTATTTTCTATTATTTTTTAGCAAAACCTACCGAAATAGCGCCATTTAGAGCCCATACTTGGCCAAAACAGTACACAGCCGACTTTTAACGGTTCCTTACAAGTGTAAAACGTAATCGACCAAAAACCAACTTGTGTCAGCTTGTGACTGCAACCCTCTTTCGAAATCTGATGGGTGTGGTAGAAAATCGGAGACAGCGACTCTGAAACAAAAAAAACACTTTCTGCAAATTGTAAATGCAAATATATGCATCGTCACCATTCCTGTAACCGGGTCGGCAGAGTGGGTGGGGGGGGGGGAGAGGGTGCAAATGGCTAAATGGCACTTCTCTGGAGGGGGGGGGGTAGCTGAATCAAATTTTGAGGGGTAGCCGGCCATTCTGTCTGACTTATACTGTACCTCTTGGTCAAAAATGGTTCAATATAGGCTCTAAATAGTGTTATTCAGGTGTTTACTGTCCTATAACAGTAAGAAGCGCTAAAAAACCAGCTGAAAACTGGAGGGGGGGTCTGAGGTGTTGGAAAACTAGTGGGGGGCGCAACACCCCCAGCAACAGTATGCCCAAAGCCCCCCCCCCCGTCACAGCTATGGGGGTCCACTTCCTTTCGAAGGGGGGGACTCCACCGATGCCCCCGGTTACAGGTATCACGTATGAAAAATACCCTTCGAGTCGAGGTGGAAGTTTCTAAGCGACGGTCTTGGCATCACGAAAATGCGCTTGCCCACAGCGAACACCTGCAATTAGTCGCCAGGTAGTCGACGCGGAGGAGCAGACACACCACAATGCGGAGCGAGTCAACCGAAATAATCTCGCAAATTCATCATAGGTGCGGGGGCCCAACCCCCCCCCCCCACACCCCAGCCAGGATCCACCCTTTCCTAGGATGCGATGCCGAGCGGTGCTTAGACCCCCCCCCCCCCTAGAGACAGCATCAAAATCGGCACCTATGATTCGGGATTACGGTAGCGTATGCAAATCCAAGAAGAACGCGCTTTGTACAGCACGGCGTTGTGAGCAACGAAGGATTGAGCGACCACAGCCTCGGACGTCAGTGAGCTCTGGAGCGCCTGCCGCGTAAAGTTGACGGACATCTGAAGAAAAAAAAAAAACAATTGGCCCAGAAAAATAAAGGAAACAACGCGAGTGAAACGCACGCACGCACACACGCACGCTCAGGCACGCACGCACGCACGCACAGGCACGCACGCACGCACACACGGGCACGCACGCACGCACAGGCACGCACAGGGACGGACGCACGCGCAGGCACGCGCGCACGCACGCACGCACAGGCACGCACGCACGCTCAGACACGCACGCACGCACGCACAGGCATGCACGCACGCACGGGCACGCACACTGCACAGGCACGCACGCACTGGCACGCACGCACGCACAGGCACGCACGCACAGGCACGCACGCACGCACAGGCACGCGCGCACAGGCACGCACGCACGCACAGGCACGCACGCACGCACAGGCACGCACGCATGCACGCACTGACGCTGTGAGCAGTGGGGAATGCGTGCGCGACGGCGGGTTTGCAGACGACGGGAAAAGTGACGTCACTTTGCCGGATTCTCTCCATATTCACCTCGACCGAATCGGTCGCGTTCAGCACCGCAAAGTTCGGGATGTCCACTTCGGGTACTAAATTTTCGATCTTTTAATCAATTAAGTTTCAGAAATTTTGAAGAACGCGAGACAACAAACGCACTGGCGAATCCATAAAAAAATTTCGGAGGGGGGAGGAATTTTGCAGAAGGGAGGAGGAGAGGACCCTGTTGAACTTTTTGAATGTTAGGCCATTTTGGCAGTGGTTTGGACACCTAATCGGTCCATTTTCGACGATTAACGAATATAAATGGCGCCGCAGGCGAAAATTTTGCTGTTTTTGACCACCTACAAGCAATTTTATGCTGAAAAGTAGGCCCACTAGGCGTGTTTCTTCTCCACCGCCTATCCCTTTCCCCCTTTCCCCCCCTAGATTTCCGATTTCGGGAGGAGGAATTCCCCCTTTCCCCCACCCCTGGATCCGCCAGTGACCAAACGCAAGTATTTCGGGTCGCTATTCATGATGTGATTTGCAAGTGACGATTATTGTAATTCAGTAGAGAACATGACAGTAATATCTTTATTTTATTCTTGTAATGAACTCACAATTACACGTATCCACCGCATCCTTAATAAACTGATACTGTAGGCGTCGATCGCAGAGACGCCGACTGGCTTGGATCGTGTCCACCAGTGGCACATTGTGGCCCAAGCCTTCAGGCGAAATATACTCCTGAAAATTTAAATAAAATCATTTAACATTAAATTGACTACGTTTTAATAAAGACGCTTTTCAGAGGGCCATCTCAGACCAGCACCCCGTTAGTCAGGCCCGACAACCGTCGCCCAACACATCGAAACAAAAAAGAATAAAAAAAGTACAATAAAAATACCTCCAAATTCTGAAGGAAATTTCTGTTTCTCGAAATATCCTCGTTTAGGAGGTGGGCAAAATGGCATTTGGCGACAATGTCCGACATTTTGTGGAGAATTACGTCAAATTCGCCTTGTTCTTCCAATGGAAGCGACCAGTTCAACTAAAAAAAAAAAAGAAAAAAGTGAAAATATACGTTCAGTAGAACAATGTAATTTACTGAACGCAAAATACGTGAGAAAACTGTTCAGCAAGCTGTTACGGTTAACTGGACAAATTTAAAAGAAAAATGTGCAAAAATTTCCAGCATACCTCTGCAAACTGCGCGCCATGCAATTCCGCGAATCTCATAAACTTGGCAAAATTGAGCTTTTCGAATTTCTTCTCCGAAAACCAGTAGCCGACGCGCATTTTTCTTTTTTTTTCGCGGAATGGAAGCCAATTTTCACACACACGAAAAATTCAATTTGGCAATTTTTCAGCTGGGTGTCGCCCCAAGTGATGTTATGCCTAAAAGAACATCCCACACACGGGCGTAGGAGAATCACCCAGCGCGCCGTTTTATCATCGCATCATCTGTATGTGCGTGCGTGCGTGCGTGTGGGTGGGTGTAGGTGGTACTACAGGGACGAAGCTAGCGCACAATCACCACGCAATGAGAAGCGCGTGCTCTATCATGGATGGTATATTTGGCCGCGGGCTAAAACTGCGCGCACACTGCACTGTTCAAACACAGCTTGAGTACACTCGCTCTGCCACTGTCCCCGCTATCTTTTGCCAAGAGTTTTGTTTTCTGTGGGCAAACCTTGCATTTTTAGCGTAAGAAGCTTTTGAAAAATACTGCTAGTTTTTTACAATGCATGATTCGCGACCTTGGAATAGGATAACTGCAATAGAATTAAAGGAGTAAACGTGTTTTGATGGTGTGTCTCCGCTACCGTTTACTCCGCATTTAATCGTAAAGATGTTATTTTGGCAAATTCAAAAATAATCGTAAAGGCGCACACGCCCAATTTTGGCGCGCTTCCAGTCGTGCGAACCCGCATTGGCGCGCGCGTTATCTAGAGTGTGTGCCGCAAAAACTGGTGGGCGTCCCGTCTACCTAGACTAATATACACTAGACAGAGACGGACAGCAAGGGCCTGTGCGCGAAAAGTGGAGGACGAAATAGTTGCTACTAAGCCACGTGAATTTGCCAGTCAGGTGAATCATGGTTAATCTTGGTAAAATAAAACGTTCGTGGGACGCACACTCAGCAATCGGTGCGTAGTTTATGCAAAAAGTTTGCGGGCTCTGTGAGTCTAGGGCGTCTAAAGTCTGTACTCTATAGGTGCATAACTGCAACAGACAGCACAACTCGGTTACACGATTAGAATCGTTTGGCTCACGCGAGGTGTTGTTTACATTCGCGTGTAGTGAAGCAAAGCGACCAAGCGTTTAGAAAGTGCCAGCGATTTGTTTGTTCGTTGGTAGACCATGTGCCGCTGCTGCCACGCTTCCACGTGACTCTGTCTTCTTTACACTCAGTGTGAAGGGGGGGGGGGGGGCTGTTTTTCCGGGTGATTGAACGCCCGATGATTGTGTGATTACTAGATGATTTGATGTGCGTCGAATTGACTGACATGCTGCTATGATACCATATGTTGTTGTTGGACTAGGGGCAACGCTAGGAGGCCAACAATGGCCCATGCAGCATACCCTCCTCCTTGACGCCTTCCCGTCTAGAGCCGCGTAATGAGCCAAAGACATTTGAAGAACGCCATCTGTAATCTAGGGCCGCGAGAGCACGAGAAAATCTATAGAGAGGGAAGTCCTCGATCTTGTGAATCCATCCAGAACCAAACCCAGAACCGTGCGCGCAAGAGGCCGATTCTCTATCACTAGATCATGCGCTGCCACTGCTATGATATGACATGACAGTCTGCTCAAAAACCGCCGGCTCACGAGATTTCAATTCGTTGTTTTGACTCCTACATTTCATTGAGTTAGTCGCATTCCACAACGACTAACCTCTTTTGTTTTGGACAACACATTGCAGTTTATTGCCAAGTACTTCTACATTTATCTAGGCGCCTTTTCGCTCGGGTTCTCCAAGCTGCTACGAATCCAGGGTAGATGGGACTGGATGTTGGTGTAAACGGCCGGTTTGTGGGGTCTGGCACAGCCCTCGCCCCAGCTGTAGACGCCGGCGAGCACCCAGACGCCGTCGAATGCCGAACAAAGCAACGGCCCTCCGATGTCGGGCTAAAAAGGAGCATTTTAATTTGCACTACACGAAATGTGGAAATTATTCGAATGCACAGGACCGGAAAATCCAAGGAATGCTGGAATCTGACATGCCATGACATGACTTGTACACGTGTACAGTAAATACTTTGAGTCCCCAAGTACCGAATTTAAACAGTTTTCCCTCCCCTCTCCAACAGTGTCCAGAAAGAAGGGCCTTACGATTTGCAACATGCACAAGATATCACAGCACCGCAAAATTTCTATTTCGACTGCTGAACGCAGTCTACAGACATAAATATTGAGATCTTACACAATAGAAGTGCCCTCAGATTTACAGAGGTTTACAATGAAAGCATAGTGTCCCTGGAGCTGGGCACTGTAGGAGGTACAATAAGTGCCAGTGCAATGATCAACACAAAGTCACAACATTACGCATCTCTTCCGACACCAACGCACTTGACAGACGGTGGCGCTGTGGTGGCCAGCGCAGAGCATGGTGGGCGACACCTGCTTGTTGTAGTAGTCGACGCGATTGCAGATGGCGTTCTTGACCACTGGCACGAGCAGCTGACTCAGCATCTCAACTTGGACGAAACCTGTTAGAAATAAGCAATGTGGACTATGGAATAACTTCATTTGCACTCCACGGCACACACGCACGCACGCACGCACGCACGTACACCCACACACACATGCACACACATACACACCCACCAACACCCAGACACACACACACACACCCACACACACACACACACACCCACACACACACACACACACACACACACACACACACACACACACACACACACACACACACACACACACACACACACACACACACACACACACACACACACACACACACACACACACACACACACACACACACACACACACACACACTGTACATGGCCACTAACGCTCTAACACACGGACAAGAACTAACAAGAACTCACTCCCAATCCTGCCCCAGCCCACTGTGTAGCACGACCAAGGCCCAGGCTTGACCGTGTCCGCTGTTGGTAGACACACAGGCGCAACGTAGCCCTGGCTCTTGCCAAAGTCAATTGCGCTGCGGAATTTGACGATTACGATGTCGTTTTCTCGCGACAAATAAGGATCGAAGCCTGGATGGACGGTGAGCGAAGTTACGTCCAAAGTCTGACGCTTGGGATTCACGCCATTGATGGCTGTCGAGCCCACCATCGCCTGATACCGAGCGGGGTTGGCGCTAAAGTCCGAGGCAAAGTGAAATATATTGGTGTGTCTACACACTGTGTGTTCGTGCCCCTTGAGGGTTGGGGGAGGGGGGGGGGGAAGTGAAGTGAGTGCCGGCAGGGTCGGGAAACCACGACCCCCCCCCCAGTTACCCGTGTGCGTGCGTTGCTGTCACCTCATGGCAAAGCAAGAGCTCGATGTAACGGCCGCTCGATTCGAGATCAGCGTCGCCGTGCAGATGTGGCGCTTATTCATCTGAATCGACACCATCCAAGGGTGACTCTGGGGTCGCACTTGCGCCACACGCGAGAACGACAGGTAGGGGTTCGCGGTGTAAAAGACGTCCTGAATTGCGTAGATATTTTGGTGCGGTCAAAAACACACCCGCAGTGTGGGCGTGACGAAAAACCTTGGTCGTGACGCGGGGCCGGCTCGCCGGCATGCCGCAACTCTTCGCGCTGGCTAGAGGCGTTCGAATTTATTTTAAAATTTTAATTTTTATTCTCGCACTCACCGGGCACGCATTTGATCGCCTCGATATAGACGGAGCCCTGCTGTTGCTTGTAGTTGACCGTGTCGGCGACGCGCTTCGAGTCCTCGGCGATGAGTTCGCACGAGTAGCGGTCCTCCAAGAAATTCACCGTCTCGCAATACGGGTGCAGCAGGCAGCGACGAGCGCACTCCTCCGCTTTCTGAAAGAAATTTTGCATCTCGCTGCGTGCGTGCGTATGTATATGTGTGCGTGCGTGCGGGTGAGCGTGCGTGCACGTATGTACGTATGTGTGTGTGTGTGTGTGTGTGTGTGTGTGTGTGTGTGTGTGTGTGTGTGTGTGTGTGTGCATGCGCGCGTCAGTGGCAAATGGCCAAATCAATGGCTGCCTAATGTTGACGCGAGTTGCTTGGTGACGAAAAGCTTTGGGCCTAGAGAAATACGGCACATGCCCCACTTAGTTCAAATTGGTATCGGTATACTTTGCAGCCCAGCTTGCATAGCAGACGGAAAACAACATGGCGAAGCTCGTGTGCATTTGGATTCTCTATGCGATGTGCTGCTTGATGGCAGTTGCGCAAGGTTGGTCTTCACAGCCTTACATCACACATACCGTAACCGCTCAAGGGAGAGGGGATTAATTAAAAGGCTCCCATGCAACTCCAGTCGAACAGTTCCAGAACCCTCTGTGTGCAAGACACTCGACATCGCGGAAGCGGACAGCTATCCGACCTGCTCCGATGAGGAAACGTGCGGCTCCGAGCAGATCTGCTGTCATCCGCTGGGCTCGGATTACACCGATCCCAAGGCGCAGAGGAGATGCGCCTGCGCGAAACCGAACACCATCTACGATCCCTGCACCAATCCCTGTCCTCCGGGCGCGCAGTGCATCGCCGCCTGCATCCCAGGCTGGTGTTTTAATTTTTAAGTTATGACTTCGGTACCTTTTTCGACCGAAAGGCGGAGGAACCGTGACAAGAAGGCAAGACACGCTACATTGTAGCGTACATACATTGGGAAAGGCACACATCGCGAAAGCCCGCGTTTGTGCGCCCTCTGCCAATGAATTGCAGTAACTGAGACGTTTTCAATTCGATGCTTCCGAACGATGTTCGTTCAGCGTGCGTCTGCGAGGCGGGATTCGAAGTGCACATGGTCGACGGACAGGACAAGTGCCTGCGCAAGGGTTGGTCAGAGATTTATTGTCCTTGACATCGATTTCAGGCCGTGCTAGCAAATCGCTACACTGGAACTATGTACGTACTTGCAGGCGCTATCCTGTGCCCTGTACCAAAGCCAGCTGATAAGTGTTGCCTGACCATCCATGCCCGTCGTTCAGGAGAGTTGCCCGAGAATTGCCGAGATGGCGTTCTCTGCCGGGTGTTGGGCATGATCGACGCGTTCAAGAAGAAGCTCTGCGCCGTTGGGCCTGTCCAGAGCTACTGCCCACACACTTGCGGCCAGTGTCCCACTACGACTACGGTCGTTATCGATTGAATTATTACAGTCCACAGCATTCCAGTACAGAGCACGGAACAAGCTCGTTTCAAAAAGCACTTCACTTGAATTTGTTGCCTTTCATTCGAAACTTCAGTGCTTCGGCAGGGATTGGACGGTGTTTGGCTTCCTGGATTTCATTAGTGGTGCCGATGCCTTTGGAATCGGTGAAATCGCCGCACAAGCTTCAATGATACGACGCCCCGTTATTGTCTCCTTTGTTGCATTGAAAAATGTGATGTTGTTGCATTGCAGAATGCTACACCACCTTGCTTTTTTTTTAGTCCAAAAATCTGCATTGCAATTGCCGATGGAGGAGGCAGGAGGGAGGAGCTCCAAGTGCGTGCGTAGGTACACACGTGCGTAGGCACTGATGCGCCCTAAAGGCATCCACGCTGCACCCTCCCCGCCCTAATACAGGGCCAAAGGAGTCAACGCTGCCTTTTGGCACACTGCCTGTGTTGCGGGGTAGGTATGTAGCCCGGTAGCAGAGGGGAGTGGGTGACTGGCTGGCTGGACCGATGCGCGTACTGGCGAACGCACTAGTGCGTTCGCAAGTGCGCGGTGGAAAATAACGCAGACTTTCAGCCGCGTTATTTTCCGCAAAAATTGCGGAAAGACAAAAGAAATTTTCCTCCTTGATTGGACACGTCCGAGTCCTATCCTTAACATTGCGTTTTTCCAGATTTACCCAGAAATTTTGCTCCCAGACACAGAAATTTTTCTCACAGATTGCGCCTATCCCTAAGCGTGTGTTTCAACAGAAATTTTGCTGGAGGACACAGAAATAAGAAATGTTTTTTTTAATTTTTTTTTATAATTTTTTTAGAATAAATTTTAAAAATGTATTTTCAAATTGGTCCTAAGAATGCTCAAAAAAAATTTCGGCCCGATCCGTCAAGCCATAAAGGAGAACCGGTCCGTAATGGACGGACGGACGGACAGACAGACCATTACGAAATTTTCCGTCCGCATATGAACTCGCCGCGCTGACTCGCGGCGAAAAAATGGAAGGCAGCCGGGTGATTGCACGGTCCGTTTTGCGACTGGAATAGAAACCGAGTAAACCAATCGAAATTTTAAATCTCGAGCGGGCAACTCTTCACATGTTGCTACCGGCTCCACGCTGACATGTGTAGGCAGACCCTGATTGAATGAATGCTTCGGCTTGCAGCGCTCACCGCTCACCGTGTCATAGAAAGTGCCCAGCATCGTTCCGTAGAAGATGTAGTTCTGATAGGCTTGGAACTGCAGCTTTCCCGCGCAGATGTCTTTGGGCGCTCTCGTCTCGTTGAGACTGCGGGTCAGCATCGCCAGTAGTTCGACCTTCTTCCCGCCGCCTGCCGCCTCAGGTGGGTCCGCTTCGACAGCTGTTTTGGGAAAAATGATTTAGAACAAAAAAATTGAAAACCGTACCCGTTGGCTTGCGAGTGGCGGAAGCGACGGCAGCGATTGCGGCTGAAAAAGTGACTAAAAATGCTTGCAGTCAATGCAGTGCTTGCATGTACCGTACATGTATGTACATGTACCAGATACCTAGCATGCACAACAAAGAATTGACACACCGCAAAGCAAAACTTTCCGAAACATCTTCGAACTTCCAGCTGGTTGACAACCGTGACGTGACCTACTGTAGCTGGATTGCTGCCAAAGGCTGGCTGAGTATAGAATGTCCTCAATGATGCCAACTAGACCTATGATCTTCATCTCAACTCATTTGGATGGATTACTTTGCGATGTGTCCTGCTGTGCTGAGCGTGGACAAACGACGCGAGATCAGCACTCGGCATAGGCCGGAGGCATTTTCCGCTGCCACCTGCTGCGTCACGCCACCCCCTGCCAAAACAGCCTTGGCTCTACATGATGCGTCGACATACCGTATCTAAGTGCTCTATTAGTAGTGCTTCCGCTCCAGGGTCTGCGGAACGTTGGGCACCGGATCGCAATCTAAGGCAGCGGGGTGGCCGCCAGGGAACGTTGGCCACTCCGTGCCGTTCCACAGTGCCCAGCGTTCACACAGTCTTCTCTAGTAGTGGACCCAACGCATTGACTCGCTTTTAATCGCCCGTTCGTGCAAATGGGCCGACGGAAGACTATTGCTGGCCTCTAGCAGAGCTCGCAACATTTCGTAGTTGTCACGGCGCTGCCACGGACAGACAGATTTGTTGTCCCGCAGGCTGATCTTCCCAAAATTATTGTATTGCACGATATAAAGGGGACGCGTCGTTTCTGACGAGCCTCACGCGTCTCTCGAGTGTCAAGCGGTGGAGGCGAAACACCCACATTTGCAGACAGTACCGCACAAAAATAAAAATTAAATTTTTCGTAAATATTTCTGTACATTTCTTTTTCACAAAAATCCGTTGTGATTTCTATCAATCGATTCAACGTTGTGCAGTAAACCTTAAATGTGTGCAGAATTTCAACCATTTTTGTTTTGCCCCAGTAGTTGCGAGGCTTGACCTACATATGGTACCTACGGGACAGGGACAAATAAGGTAAACAAGTTCGCCTTTGACCTGCGCACGTCACAACCACCGATTTGTCGATTGCGCCGTTCTACCAATCGTCATCAACAAATATACTCGTGCGCACACCATTAATTCTGATGAACAAATCAACGCCACCAGTATTTGATTGATGCCAACTCTGAAGTAGCATTGTCGACTCCATCGTCAACACGCATTCATCGATTCCGCTCGTGTGCGCTCATGCGCCATGAGCACAGCGCAGGTTTCCAAGCTACCGTATGCGCAACAACATCCGCCTTCGTCTGTGTTGCAGTGAGGGTACACTCGTAATACCACTTCCGCCAGACGGCTCTCTTTTGATCTGCAGTGAAACCATGCATCTTGAACAACTACTGCCGCTACTGCTTCTTGTGGTGGCGGGCACATCCGTGACATTTGCAGGTAAAAAGATTTTCGACATTAAAAGCATAGGACTAGTGAAAAGCATACATGTAGCTGGGGGGGGGGGTGCCACCTACCTAGTCGGAAGTTTGCCCTCCCCCAGAATTTTTCTGAAGTTTTCCAACTGGTCTACAATCGTAAAAGTAGTGTAATTTTCGTCTTCTTCAGCGTTTTTACCCTGGAACAGCTAAATAACGCTATTTATGACCTATTTTAACCCATTTTGACCAAAAAGTGCCTATTTAGACACTATTTAGGTAATGTTTCCTTCTGACACCACTTCCCCTTTCATATCTGCCTACCCCACCTAAAAACAAAACCCGGTTACATGTATGGTCAAAAGTGTGCTAAATAAAGTACAGTACACATATTTGTAAGAATAGTATTCACACATTTCAAAGTGAGCATTATGATTTAGCGTTTATTTTCGACTTATTTTTCAGTGGAACTGGAATGGAGTCAGCAAGAGGAGAACACAATCGGCGGCGCCAATTACATTTCTTATGACAACGTAGAAGGAGCAAGCACAACCGTTTTGCGTGTTTAATTTTAAACTGTACTTTACTGTTTTTTTTTTAAATACGCACAAGTTCGCTCACTGCTTGCCACTTCCAAGCTCGTGTGGTACGATGAGTGCCAGCGCGGATGCGAGAAACTGTACCATGTAAGGGTCTTTAATTTTTTTTAATTAAGAAAATAAAGTTATTAAAAAAGAAAGAATTCCAGGCTGGTTGCCGATCGGTAAGCTACGTTTCAAGCGGCGGTACCTGCTACTATATGGGCGACGGGCAAACCCCTTCCTCTAGCGCTGGCTACATTTACTCCAAAAGTGAGTGAACACGTATAACGAGCAATGGTTCGGGTTCATGGTTCATGGAACGGTTATGAATTCATGGTTCGCTATTTGAGGGGTACTGTGGGACACAATTGGAGGATTTCCGGTATTTTGTTTCCACGCTGTGCCGTATGAACGGCTAAAATTGTGCGATTTTCCAGTCAAACCGAGACATTCTTACGGCCTACATGCTGTCGGTCGCGTCAACGGAAAGAATCTCAATGCGCCCTTTTCCGCTGATGAGCGGCAATGCAAACGACAATGCGACCTGAATTATGAGGTACCTACCGTTTACGGCGCACGCATGCCCGCACGTACTGGCGCGCACGCACCAGCATGCACGCACGCACGCACGCACCAGCCCGCATCAGCACGCATTGCTTGTTCGTCGTATAGATACCTACAAGAAGTGCCAGAATTGCCATTTCTTTCAGTACTCCTCCGGCTGCGTTGGCTATGAATTTAGGGCCGACGACGAGCAGTGCCAGATGAAGACGAGCACCGGACCGGTTGACGATCTGGCTGCCACCGATTATACCTACAGACATGGTAAGAAGAAGAAGAACATAATAGGTACAGTAGCGTGTAATTAATTGTCTTTTCAGCGGAACAGTCGTTCCATGGCTGGGCCCCCGACACTTCCAATTCTAGAATGGATGCGACCGCGTTTGACACGGTCTTCTTCCCAGAGCGCAGTGCGACGCAGCTTATGTACCGCTGTAAGCTCGCGTGCGAGGAGCGCTATCAGGTCCACTTGAGATGATTAACTGTAATTCCTTCAGTAGCCCCCACCACCCGCCTCCCTCCCTCGGCTTGCAAAGATGTACCTATCCCCCTCTAGTACATAGTGTTTTGGGTACGGGGAAACAAATTTATAGTGTCGCCTCATACGGACAAAGATTTTGTGGGCGCGTTTTGGCAGCCGCAGCATCTGTATCCGACGTACTGTATGAGCGACTGCTAACTGTAAATTGTAAATCAGCTCCCCCTATACTTATACACCATCACCATCCCAAGACTACATTGAGTTTATAAACCCTCTCCTCTAATTAGACCCCCTCCCTAAATGGACCATCGTCTAAAAGGCAAAATTTTCATGTCTGGGTGAATGTATGGTCGCGTATGCGTATGTATGTATGTACATGTGTGAGACTGTGTGAGAGTGTGTTAGAGAGTGCCAACGTGTGTGCGCAGCGTCTTTTTCCCTTAACAAGCTCGTTTCAAAATGCACTTCACTTGAATTTGTTGCCTTTCATTCGAAACTTCAGTGCTTCGGCAGGGATTGGACGGTGTTTGGCTTCCTGGATTTCTTTAGCGGTGCCGATTCCTTTGGAATCGGTGAAATCGCCGCACAAGCTTCAAAGCCACAAAGCCCCGTTGATACAAAGCCCCGTTATTGTCTCCTCTGTTGCATTAAAAAATGCTGCATTGCAGAATGCTATACCACCTTGCTTTTTTTAGTCCAAAAATATGCATTGCAATTGCCGATGGAGGAGGCAGGAGGGAGGACCTCCAAGTTCGTGCGTAGGTAAGGTACACAGGAATGCACTGATGCGCCCTAAAAGCATCCACGCTGCACCCCGCAGACTTTCAGCCGCGTTATTTTCCGCAAAATTGCGGAAAGACGCAGAAATTTTTCTCCTTGATTGGACACGTCCGAGTCCTATCCTTAACATTGCGTTTTTCCAGATTTACCCAGAAATTTTGCTCCCAGACACAGAAATTTTTCTCACAGATTGGGCCCTATCCTTAAGCGTGTGTTTTCACAGAGATTTTGTTGGAGGACACAGAAATTTTGCTCCGCGGTTTGCGGAAAATTACGTGGCAGAAACTTTCAAAATTTACCCAGAAATGTTGCTTTCAGACCCAGAAATTTCGTTCCAGATTGGGACACATCCTAGTCCTATCGTTAACAATGCGTTTTCCCAAATTTGTCCTAGAAATTTTGCTCCCAGACACACAAATTTTCCTCACAGATTAGGCCCTATCCTTAAGCATGTGTTTTGACAGAAATTTTTCCTGAGGACACAGAAATATGAAATGTTTTTCTAATTTTGTTTTATGATTTTTTTAGAATAAATCTAGAAAAGGTGTATTTCCAAATTGGTCCTAAGAATGCTCAAAAGAATGCCCGATCCGTCAAGCCATAAAGGAGAACCGGTCGGTAACAGATGGACAGACGGACGGAACAACAGACCATTACGAAATATCCGTCCGTATATGAATTCGCCGCGCTGACGCGCGGCGAAAAAATGGCCTCCACGCCCACAAAGCTTCCCACACATCGACACTTCCAGCTCCCAACCTATTATTACCCCCCCCCTTTCCCTATAATTATACACCCTCCTAGAGCTCGAACGAAACAATTAGCCCCAGGGGTGCGAATTATGGGGGTTTACGGTATGTTGTACCCATAGGAGGGTTGTCGCGGCGTCGACGCCGACACTTCGAGCGGCCGGTGCGCTCTCTACGACGCCTTTGCCAATTTCGTCTATGGCTCCGATCACTTCGCCTCCAGAAGTCGCCCAATTTTTTTTTCGCGCTCATTGAGTTCGTACGTAATTGCTCGAAGTGTTTTTTGCGTGGCTTTCAGTTTTCCCCTCTTTGACCGTGCAGTTTCTACCCATTCTGACGGATCAAGCCCTAGGCGGCGCCTATACCTTTGGGGACGTCCCGGTCTATTCCATGGATCAGTGCCAGCATATGTGCGATCAGTACCGATCGGCACGCCCTCTCGCGCAGCAGCTGCCTGCAGCCGCAGATGCTTCATTACTTTACTAGTAACGTTTTCTTAGGGTGCGTAAAGGAACAACGTTATCTTGTTCGTAACATGCGGTCAAAACTCCGGATAAATTAATGGGTGCCACCTTGTGTATGCTGCACATACAGTCTACATGATTTGAAGGCGTTACTTTCTTTTCTTGATAACTGAATACTTTTCGCGTTTTCGCCGGATCATTGCCCCGACATTTCTCATGTATCAAAACTACTCGTTCCTGTCACCTTCTCTGTTGAAGGCGTTAATTACCGTAAACCTTCCAAATAGAGCCCTCTCTCCAATAGTGCCCCCGAGGGTAAGAAGGGGTATGTCCAGTGCCCTTTGAGTTGAAAAAAAGTGGTAGGTACATCTAAAGGGTGTTTTTTTTAATTAACCGATTTGTTTCTTGAATAACTTTTTATTTCCGAGTCCGATTTTCGTGAAATTTAGACCATGAACGCAGAGCGCTTCGGGATTTTGTCTAGAAGAGGAATCATTGAAATCGGATAAGCTTTCAAAAAGTTATGACCTTTCAAAGTTGAAGTCCAAATTTGCAAGTCAGTAATTTAGGCGCGCAGCATGCGCGCGCGCAGTCAAACGCCTTTCTTCTCAGGCCATCTGCAACAAAATTTTTGGTTACGTGCGAAAATTCATGGGCTACACGATGAAATTACCCGTTTTGAGCGGTATTCGGAATTTGCATCACATCGGTGGCAAAATTCAAAGTCAGTGCAAAAGTCGCGCACTGGTAACTCATTTCACCAGAAGTTCTCTATTGAAAGTGGAAAATAAAAATCTGATGACTTTTTAGACTACAACTGTGGGGAATGTCCTGAGGATATGTCGATTCTAAACCACCCTTGTTTTATGTAGATTCAACAACTCTTTGTTTAGAAGCAGTCTTCCAAAGTTTTTCCATGAGATGCAACGTTTTTGTGGATCTTTAGATTTTGGGCTGCCAGTACTGAGGTGTAAAAGCTGGCTCATCAACATAATCGGGTCAAATAATCCTCAGGACATTCCCCACAGTTGTAGTCTATCAAATTCATATGTTCCACTTTCAATAGAGAACTTTTGGTGAAATGCATTAGCAGTGAGCGACTTTTGCACTGACTTTGAATTTTGCCACTGATGTGATGCAAATTCCAAATGCCGCTCAAAACGGTTAACGTCATCGTGTAGCCCATAAAATTTCGCACATGACCTGAAATTTTGTTGCAGATGGCCTAAGAAGAAAGGCGTTTGACTGCAGTGTGCATGCTGCATGCCTGGATCACTGACTCACAAATTTGGACTTCAACTTTCATAGGTCATAACTTTTTGAAAGCTGATCCAATTGCGATGATTCCTCTCCTAGACAAAATCCCAAAGCGTTCTGCGCCCATGGTCCAAATTTCACGAAAAGCGGACGTGGAAATAAAAAGTTATTCAAGAAACAAATCGGTCAATTAAAAAAAACACCCTTTATATCGTGTATGCCACACTACCATTACCAATAACAGTCGTTTCAGCAACTAGGGATTAGCGTAAATCCTCCAATAGTGCCCCCAGGGCACTATTTTTTTCAACCTCTCCTTACCCGGGGCACTATTGGAG
The DNA here is from genome assembly GCA_030248085.1 of Paralinhomoeus sp. GSCO2_6. Lineage (NCBI taxonomy): Eukaryota > Metazoa > Nematoda > Chromadorea > Monhysterida > Linhomoeidae > Paralinhomoeus > Paralinhomoeus sp. GSCO2_6. The sequence goes on from JASAMY010002188.1 coordinate 42,791, forward strand.
GGGGGCTTCTATTATTTCAACCTAAAAATTTTGAATGGTAATGCTAGTTTCGCTGTCAAAATTGCCGATTTTTCGGTGATTTTGATCACTTTTGCCACATTTAATGGTTGATTTACCGCTAATAGTTGCTGAAACGTACTATTATTGGTTAGTAGTAGTGTGTATACACGATATAAATGTACCTACCACTATATTTTTGCCCATTAAAGGCACATGGCACAACATACCCCTTACCCCCGGGGCACTATTGGAGGGGGGGGGGGCTCTATTATTCCAACGTTGCCGTACCCGGGGGCACTATTGGAGGGGGGCACTATTGGAGGGGGGGTTGTATTGGACAGTGGCGTAGCCAAGGGGGGAGGGGGGGAGCTCCCCCCCCCCGAAAGTCTCCCAGGCCAAAATTTTTTAACTTAGTACCCTCTGTTGCAATGTGCCAATATCGGCATTTGTCTCAATTTCAATGCAAATAATGATGAAAACGACACTAAAGAGCCAAATTTTCGCCTGCGGCGCATTGTTTTGCATAAAAAACCGTGAAAGTTCGTTACGCCACTCTAAAAAATTTGCCTGCGGCGCTATTTTGAGAACAGAAATCGACCGTTTTGACAACATTGCTTATGTTTTGGTGTGCATGTACTCAGACAAACGAGCGCAAAGCGTGTATACAGATTGGATGAGAGAGTGTCTAAAGCTTCCCCAGCCGAAATGGCGCAATGTCCTGTTGCAAAATAGAGTATTTGACCGAAATTGGACTCCCCCCCCCGAAATCAAGTTCTGGCTATGCCACTGGTATTGGAGGATTTACGGTAATTAACGGTAAATCAACCATTAAGTAGGGAACAAGCAAAAGTTACCAAAATCACCAAAAAATCGGCAATGTTGTCAACGAAATTTGCGCTTCCATTCAAAATATTTAGTTTAGGTGCAAAGTATATAAAAGGCGTTTTTTTTAAATTATCACATTTCTTTTTTGAATAACTTTCGTTTCCTTTATCGGATTGTTTTGAAATTTGGAACACTTATACTCAAGACTTTAGGATTTTGTCTGAAAAAAGAATCTTCGAATTCGGTTTAGGATTCCGAGAGTTATGGCGCTCCGAATCAAATGTCTCGTTTTTTGGCAGATCTTACAAACGAAATCGGTCGTATCGTAACTGATCAGTACTGTATGCAAAATTTCAAACGCAAAACTTTGCTTTTGCTTTGCGCGGGCTCGTCTAATATGGTCGGCGTACAGAATTCTCTAGTGCTGCTCGACTGAAACCTCCCCTCTCCATCCGCCCTCCCCCCACTCCATTACCCACCCAACGGCCCTCTTCTGGGCCACCTCAACAGGGTTCAAGTCTTACTCTGCGCCTCCACGTGGTGATGCCTGGGCGGGCAACGTCTCTTTTATGAGGCGACAAAGCGGGGGGGGGCACTGCTAGCATGATTTTCAAACATCAGCCCAACACAGCACCAACACCAGCCCAGCAATGGTGTTTTTGTTCTCAAAAAGAGACATCTGATTTGGAGCGCCATAACTCTCGGAATTCTCAACCGAATTCGACGATTTTTTTTTCAGACAATATCCTAAAGTCTGGGTATATGTGTTCCAAATTTGATTACAATCCGGCAAAGGAAACAAAAGTTATTCAAGAAAGAAATGTGATAATTCAAAAAAAAACACCCTATAGAGCCGCTCTCCAATACTGCCCCTGGGTAAGGAGAGCTCGACAGAATAGTTCCCCGGATGCACTATTGGAGGGTTTACGGTAAGTTGCTGCTCGCGAGGGCGTTAGAGTGCGGGCGGTGATTGCGCCTCGGTCGAGATCGACCCCGACAATATCTGCTACTTCAACGGCGCCGCCAAGGCGCACACGGTGCGCACCATGCCTGGATGGAGGTTCTCCGCAGGTTGGTTGATGCCCGCCATTCGTAAATCGTACTGCCACTCTGTCGTTATTTCGGCGCTCTTTTACAGTCGATGGTACCAGCCTCAGCTATGACTTGACCCCGCTGCCGCCCCGAACTAGCGCTGCCACTACCGCTGCCACTGGAACTAGCGCTAGCACTAGCACCACTACCACTACCACTACTGCTACCCCTACCACTACTGCTACCACTACCACTACCACTACCACTGCTACCACTACTGCTACCACTACCACTACCACTACGACTATAGCTACCACTACTGCTACCACTACCACAACCCCAACCGCTACCACTCCCACTACCACTACTGTCACACCAACCATTACAAGTACCACCACCGTCACTAGCCAAATTCCAACCGGCGCTTCAACGACCACTGTCACTTCGGTTTCAAACGGGTGTTTGAGCGAAGAAACCAGTTCAACTGGTAGTCTCCGTTTCAAGAGCAACTCCGGGCGTCGTCTGTCGCCATCGAGGGTCGTGCCAGTCTGTGAGGCACCTTCGTGGAACGTCCACAGCGCCATGGACTGCGCCGTTCGCTGCTTTCAAATGCCACTCTGCAGTGGCTTCGCCTTCCTGCACCAGCCGAAGCGATGCGAGTTTTACGCGGGCGCCATCCATGACGAACACATGCAAGTGGACGAAACTGCGGACGCATACCGCAAACTGTGATCTGAGCAGTTCGACTAAGCAAAGAAGCGATTTTGAAATTGAGTTGAAATTGGTATGGCGGCACGCAGCGATCAGTTTGACCTTTTAAACCCGAAGAGTGTAGGTGTTTTGTGCTCACTCGCAAACGTTTGCGCAGGGGTACGGGAGCGTGTGGAAGGTATCTGTGTGCTCTCGGTTTGACTGAGACACTGCGCCGCCCAAATGCAGTACAAAGCCACTGAGAGATCTTGGTGCGACTGCGACGCATTGTTAACCCTTTCCTGTGCAGCCGACGGTTAGGTCAGTGGCGGCGCTACATAGGGGCAGGGAGGGGCGTACTGCCCCCCCCCCTAACTTCTGGACTGTCCCCTGCAACTTTTTGGTCTCCATCCATCATGTACGAGAGCTTGTGTTGTGTGTGTATGTGCATAGCAAATTTCAAATGAGAACCTTTGCTTGGAGGACAGGTCTTTCACTGCCAATCAAGATATTGGGGCAGAGTCGTAAAAGCATGGCTGAAGGAGAGCGCAACCCACTCAATAGCGTGCTTCATCCATTCTGGCGGCGCGTAGATTCCCGTTCGCTCGCTAGACGTTCCCTTTCATCATCGCACGCACTGCCCTCCCCCCCAAAGCTCAGACATGCAAAGCATCAACGGGTGTTGGGAATTGGCTGAGATTTTTTTCAACAGGGTATTACCTACCTACCCCCTGTTTAAATTTGACCTCAAAGGGCGGAGACGAGGGCGAGGGGACGTATGTAAATTCTACTCAATTTCAACGCCAAAAAATAAAGAAAACGACGTTCAACAGTCAAATTTTCGCCTGCGGTGCAAGGTGTAGAGGACAAAACTTTGGAACAGCGCTGATTTTGAACAAAAAAATGGGCATTAAAGATCTGGGATCTACTCTGAGGTTCCCAAGGACTAGTGTAAAAAATTTAAAAAAAAACCCTAGTAGGGACGCAGCAGAGTAAAAATTTGCCTGCGGCGCTGGGTTTTCTGAGAAGGCGATGTACATACGTGTACGTATTTTGGGTCTTTGTGTATCGACCGTTTATTACCCCTTCTTTTCGAAAGGGTGCCTGCTGCGCTTACTCCGCCTAAGCCACACTTTTTAAAGCTGACATCAGACACTGAAGGTGAAAGTCCACTGCCCCATACGCACGTGTTTCTTCAACATCTCACTCGAAAATACCCAAAAATTGCTCTACATCCGTGAGATCGATTGTCTCGTGGTCAAAACAGAACCGCTGGCACAGTCATTTTTTATAATTCTTCTTTAAACTGCTTCGCTTTGCAGCCATAGAATGGCAACCAACAAATTTCAAAGACTAGACGCCCGTAGCGGCCTTCGGCCATCCCCCCCCCCGCCCCCATCCAGTCCACCTGTAGAGCGCGCTAGCTGTCCAGTGTGCTGTCCAGTCCGCGTGTCGACGCGGGCCAGCTGTTCAGCGTGCCATCCAGTCCATGTGACGAACGTGCTAGCTGTTCAGTGGGTCGACTCGTCTGCGTGTTGACGCTGGCTAGCCGTTCAGCACGTCGACTGGTCCGCGTGGCCAGTGCACTATCTGTTCAGTGTGCCACAGTCCCCATGATGAGCGTGCTAGCTGTTTGGCATGCCATCTGGTCTGCGTGATGAGCGCGCTACCTGTTCGGCATGCTATCCGGTCCGCGTGACGAGCATGCTACCTGTTCAGCGTGCCATCTGTTTAGCGGGTGGACTGGTCCATGTGACGAGCGAGCTGGCTGTCTGGCGTGCCATCTGCTTAGCGGGTCGACTGGTCCGTGTGACGAGCGCGCCAGCTGTTCAGCATGTCGACTCATCTGCATGACGAGCCCACTGCTGTTCGGCGGGTTGACTCATCCGCATGATGAGCGCGCTAGCCGTTCAGCATGTTGTCCGGTCCACGTGTCAAGCGCCCTAGCTGTTCAGCATGATGACCAGCCCGCGTGTTGATCACACCGACTGGCTGCAAAGATCCACCTGAGTTGGCCGCCATACGCGCCCATCAGTCCTGAGCTGATGGGCGTGCCGGATTCGTCCTTTCTGGTTGCCAGGGCGCCTAGGTCGACGCGTCTTTTGCAGTGGTTCGCATTTTTGCAAAGCGTTTTTAGCGACTCTGACAAATATTTAGCAAATTTACCAACTGTTGGCATATGCCATTTACATCTGAGCCTGGTTCTAGCTATGGCGGGTCGAACGAGCCGCATCGCATCTTTATCCGTGCACGCATGCGACATTGCTGTCGGTTTGTTTAGTTTTTAGGATAGGTTGTTTCCATGGAACGGGATGCGGATGCGGAAGCATCAATTATTGTTTGCTGGACGTGGATGTGGATGCATGCATGTTTACATAGATACACTGTTATCGCTTGTTTCGCCACTTACCGATATCTATTGCCGAAACGACTAGCATACATATGGAAATGCCGGGCGAGGCCGAGTCCATAAAGCCATCGCCCGTCCAGATCCGTCGAACCGTCCGAGAGTTACCAAAAACAGCAGACGCATGCAGGTTTTCCAAGAAACGCTTATCGCTGTTAGGACGAAATATTAGTCACACCAAAATATTAGTCCTAGGATGGTATTTTCGCCATTTATATGAGCTTAGTATTGGGAAACGAATAACGTCACTCGCCCTACTTGGCGATGCCGATTCGAACGAGCCATCGCCCGTCCGGATCCGTTGAGCCGTTCGGGATTAGACGCAGGCACAGACGGACAGCCGCCGGAGTTGTAAGTAGATGTGTTTCAGTTCAGGCGTGCAAGCAATTCTAGCGCAATCGGCAAATTAGAATGACTAGGAGCACTCTAATTTTATGTGAGAGTGTGTGTGTGTGTGTGTGTGTGTGTGTGTGTGTGTGTGTGTGTGTGTGTGTGTGTGTGTGTGTGTGTGTGTGTGTGTGTGCCACTCTAAATCAAGTGCGTCGCTCCACTCTAATTCGAGTGGCTCACTCCGATTTTAATTCAAGCACCATATAGGTATCACTCTAATTCTTACGTGCTGAAGGATGCAAGTGGCGTATCGATTGCCAACCCTGATTGAATTGGAGCGCTCTAATTTAATTCGAGTAGCAATTGTTGTCAGCCTGCGGCCCCTGGCGCCGTCACTGCGTTAGGTATGCGATGCGCCCAATCAACTCATGAAACAATCATCCCTCTGCCCCCTCTCTCTTCCAGCCATGCCGTCACAAAGCCACCACACGATACAATACCTAGCAACTGTGCGACATCCACACTTCAATTCGGCAGAGCACTCAATTTTAACAAGTCTCACTATCCCAGGAGTGTTCTGTTCTGCTCTAGACGCGTTGTTGCACTGAAACTATGAAGTTGGCGCTACCGCTGCTGCTTCTATGGGTGGGAGAGACAATCGCGGGTAAGAGGGTCGGCCTACTAAATAAGCGGTTTTCGAACGGTTTAAACGGTGTCCTACCAAACCGTGTTTGTATTGGTTTGCGAGCAATGAAGAAACTTTTAGTTGAACTAGAATGGAGTCAGCGCGAAGAGAACATGGGCTGCAAGAATTACATGTTTTCCGACAACGTAGAAGGCGCAAGCACAATCGTTTTTTTGCGTGATTTCTCTCTTTGGTAAGGTAATGTAATTTGTAAACTGCTGCAACTGCTGCATGTAAACTGCAACTGCTTACCCCTTCGAAGCCTCTGTCTTACGAAGCATGCCAGCGAGGATGCGAGCGGCTGTTTCACGCAAGCGTTTTGCGTATTTTTGCGTGATTTGTCAAGAAAAAAATGAGAAGCAAATTGCAGGCCGGTTGCCGGTCGATTAGCTATCTTGCGCACAACAGCACATGCTTCTTCGTCGGCGCCGAGCAGAGCCCTATCGCTAGCGCTGGCCATACCTATTCCAAGAGTGAGTGAGAATAATTTAGCGCAACTGCGATAGGTTTACTTAAAAAAATCAACACTATTAGCTAAGGTAGTGTCGTACATGTGCTTTCGCGAATGTACGAAATACCGTATTCCTAAACATGTATGTAAATATTAAACATGTAAATTAAAAAAGGTAACTCTTACACATGACAAAATTATCTCCAGTCAAGCCAAGACACTTGTACGGCACACTTGGGCACCCAGGACGGGTCAGTGGACAGGATCTTGGCGTTCCCTTTTTCGCAGCCACTGAGCAACAGTGCGGACGACGCTGCGAGCTGAATTATGAGGTGCGCATACGCACGCACGCACGCACGCACGCACGCACGCACGCACGCACGCACGCACGCACGCACGCACGCACGCATGCACGCATGCACGCAAGCTTTTAGTTACGGGTCACCTTTCCCCCCCCCCTGCAGACAGCCAATTCTTGTCAATGGTAGGGCCCAAAACAAGAATTGGCTCCGCCAGCCAGGAATTATTTGTAATTTATTTGGCTAATTTATTTTTTTTTCAGGCTTGCAAATGGCTTGTTGCATGGTTCAAATTTTATTGTTATATCATTTTGCATTTTGTATTCATACCTATACGGACGGAAAAATTTGTAATGTCCGTCCATCCGCCGCTCCATCCGTTACCGACCGAGTTTTCCTTTATGGCTTGGCACATCGGGCTGAAAATTTTTTGGTAATTTTTTCTCTCAGGGTCAGGGTGTACGCGTCAGCGTACAACCCTAATTTCATTTTTTCAAGGATAAAATTTTCTACATGTACCTACCTTGTCCCAAAATATCAAACAGATTCGAAGCAAAACGCTGAAGTTCTAGCGAAATGAAACCGATGATACATAGATAAATGGCCCACCCTCTACATGATTTGTTCAAACTGAATTTGATCCTATGCAATGAATAATGATGAAGTGGCTTTTTTTAATACCGCGTTTTTTCAAACTGGACTTAACTATAAAGGAGCGTCACATATTCTCCTTTTTTGCAGCCACCTGCAAATTTTTCCTTAATACATCTTTCCAGGGCGAGACAGGCTGCGTTGCATACGAGCTGAGGGACGACGGGCAGTGCCAGTTGAAGACCTCGGTTGGGCCGATTGACGATCCAGCCGCCACGAATTATACCTTCAAAAAGGGTAGCCAAACTGATACGCACGGTAGCCAATTGTAGGGACGCAACTCTTTCGCATAATTTTCTCGTTCAGCACGCCACTCTTTCGTTCATTGGGACGCTGATGCTCGGGCCCACTACAAAATCGAAAGCAACACGAGCGCTCTCGACGTCGTGCTCCTACCGGAACGGAACCCAATGCTTCTTTTGATTCACTGTCAAATTATTTGCGAGGAGCGCTACCAGGTCCATTGGGCTCTCTGGGCAGAGCGCCGCATTTTATCTTGAGTGCGTGTGCAAAAGTCGGCAATCGACTTATTGGGTTGAAACTCTACTGGAAGTAGACACCACACGACGCGTGCGTGCCTTTCCGGCGGGCGGTCCGCGGGGCGGGCGGCGGGCGGGCCGGCCGGCCGGCCGGCGGGCCGCCCCCGCGCGTGCGTGCGTGCGTGCGGGCGGGCGGGCGGGCGGGCGGGCGGGCGGGCGGGCGGGCGGGCGCCCCGCGTGCGTGCGTGCGTGCGTGCGTGCGTGCGTGCGTGCGTGCGTCCGTGCGTGCGTCCGTGCGTCTGTGCGTGCGTGCGTGCGTGCGGTGCGTGCGGGCGGGCGGGCGGGCGGGCGGGCGGGCGGGCGTGCGTGCGTGCGTGCGTGCGTGCGTGCGTGCGTGCGTCCGTGCGTCTGTGCGTGCGTGCGTGCGTGCGGGCGGGCGGGCGGGCGGGCGGGCGGGCGGGCGTGCGTGCGTGCGGCGGGCGGGCGGGCGTCCGTGCGTCGGCGGCGGCGGGTGCGTGCGTGCGTGCGTGCGTGCGTGCGGGCGGGCGGGCGAGCGGGCGGGCGGGCGCGCGTGCGTGCGTGCGTGCGTGCGTGCGTGCGTGCGTGCGTGCGTGCGTCTGTGCGTGCGTGCGTGCGTGCGTGCGGGCGGGCGGGCGGGCGGGCGGGCGTGCGTGCGGGCGTGCGTCCGTGCGTCTGTGCGTGCGTGCGTGCGTGCGGGCGGGCGGGCGGGCGGGCGTGCGTGCGTGCGTGCGTGCGTGCGTGCGTGCGTGCGGGCGTGCGTGCGGCGCGGCGCCGGCGGCGGGCGTGCGGGCGGGCGGGCGGGGGTGCGGGCGTGCGTGCGGGCGGGCGGGCGTGCGTGCGGGCGTGCGTGCGTGCGTGCATGCATGCGGGCCTGCGTGCGTGCGTGCCAGTCTGTTACTACTTGTACTACAAGGGACACAACTACAATAGGAGGGTTGCCGTGCCGTCGACGTCTACGGTCCTAGCGGTCAGTGCAGGCTCTACGTACGGCGATGTCACTACTGTACGAATGTAATTTAAAACTATTGAAAGGGTTTGCACAATTCTAAATATTTTTAAACCTCGCCATACTGACGAGACTATGTACGTTTGTAGTGCATTTTTGCCACAATCAAAACGTAATTTTTAGTACCTCTTAGTGGAGATGGTTTTTTAAAGAAAAAGGAAAGGTCTCGCTTTTATTAAAACAAAAGTTTTGTGATACAAATGTATTTTTTAAATTAACACCATCTCTACCTCTTGGTAACGCAATGTCCCTTTTTGCCTGTTTCTTGCGAGAAAACCACCAATTTGAGTTGAATTTTAAACTTAAAGAATTTTACACACAAATAATGCGTTAAATTTCCATTATAGATTCCTTCAATCATACTTAAGGCTTCTTTATGATCAAGATTTGTTATTTCTTTGCCTAATCTGTTTCTTGGTGACATCGCTATTAGGACGGCAACGGCTCCCAAACTTTGAAGTACCGTGTCAACGCGGCAAGCGCCCAAAGTGCCTATTCTTTTTTTGCATTCTCTTTTTCTCCATATCTATTTCTCGGACGTCGCATCGCGTTCAGTGATCACCTTTTGGGACACGCAGTTTCTGCCCATTTTGGCCGACCAAGCGGTGGGCGGGGGCGGCTACGTCTACTCCAGTCACGCTTCGCTGGGTTCCATAAACCAGTGTCAGCGTGTCTGCGACGACCAGCTCAAAAATAGACGCCCTCTCTCTGCAGTCCCCTGTAGTATAATCTGTAGTAGGGGCCACGCCCGCGCGTACTCGGGCGTGGACGCTAACACATAGACGACCACTCGGGTTGACTGCAGAAAATTGACTCTCGCTGCTCGAGAGGGCGTTAGGGTCCGAGCGATTGCGCCTCCGTCGAGATGGATCCCGACAATATCTGCCACGTTAACGGGGCCGCCAAGACGCACACAGTGCGCACCATGCCCGGATGGAGGTTCTCTGCAGGTCCGCGTCCGCCGTTCCTGTCGCCCAATCCGTCGTTATTCCGGTGCTCTCTTCCAGTCGTCGGCACGAGCCTCGGCTACGACCTGAGCCTCCTTGAAGACTTCACGACGACGGATTCAACAACGGTCGCTTCGGTCACAACCGGGTGTCTGGGCAAGGAGTCCACTGGAACGAGGGCCGCCCTATTCGAGAGCAGCTCCGGCCGCCGTCTACCAGCTTCCAGGGTGCTGCCAGTCTGCCCAGAGGCCTCGCCGTCCCTGGAGAACACCCAGAGTGCCATGGTCTGTGCCGTTCGCTGCTTTCGAGCGTCGCTCTGCACTGGCTTCGCCTTCTTGCACCGGCAAGACCGATGCGAGTTCTACTTTGGCGCCATCGATAAGGCGCACATGCAAGCGGACGCCGGCGCCGACACGTACTGGAAGCAGTGGTGATCGAATCGCCTGTTATAAACAGCCTGAAGCCACTCCTCTAACTTGGAATTGCAGCAACCCGCTTGATCAATTGTCTCCACTTAGAGTACACTGTAGTATTATAGCTGAGTGAGTGTGTGACAGGCTCAGTGCGCTTTGAGCTACTGTGGAGCCCATGCGCTGTGCCCGAACCGAAATGCATCGCCGAAATTCGCCAAATTTGTAGCTCAATCGCATAGACACGGCGGTCGAACCCATCGTCCACGTCCAATTCCTACGAAATGCCTGTACACGCATGCAATCGTCAAAAAAAAACAAGGCACTGTCGCATCAACGCATCAACGGGTGACAAAAAAGACGCATCAACGCACGCCAGAAGCGTAGTTTACCAGGCATCGGCAACAAGTGCCTCCCACAGAAGGAGTAAAGGCTGATTCATAATTAACGGTCTTCCCATCGGTCTCGGTCTCGGTCTCGGTCTCGGTCTCGGTCTCGGTCTTCGCATCGGTCTTGGCTGTTTAGCATGGGAAGACCGAGACCGAGACCGAAACCGAGACCGATGGAAAGGCCGTTAATTATGAATCAGCCTTAAGTGTACGTACACTATGATGCAGTCTATTATGTACGTGCTTCAAAAGCACTCAAAAGTCAACAGCTCTCCAAACTCAAAATTGATGGACTTAAAATGAGCACTGTCACTGCTGAGAGCACCCCCCCCCCCCCGCCTAGTATTTCTTGGACAAATTGCCCCAATTTTGGTTGTAGGTTGGGTTGCCGTGTGGTTTTGCAAATTAGCAGCCATTCCACATCGCATACCAGTGGTGTTCGCTGCGTAGTGCTTCTTAGTGGGGTATTTGGTGCTGTGTGGTCCGCTTTAGTATTTGGGTCGACCTGTTTGCCTCAGTACGTCTGCATAGGTAGGTACCGGTAGTAGGTACATACACTATATATAGTCTGCGTCCCAAAAAGCCTGTTAGTCTGGTGTGGGATAGCTGTCAAAAGCGTAACTTTGCGTCATTTGCTTTGGCCAAGCGTACCCTTTAGGTGCTGTCTCAACGAATGACTCATCGTAATATTTTCTCTCTTCTTTCACCGGTAACTCAAATATACGCGCCCACTGAACGACTGGCTTTGCGTCGGTAGGAACTGTTTGCGAAGTCGATCCGCTTTTCTTGCCTCTTTTGGCATTGCGAGTGCGTACGTCGTACATAGGCACTCGAGCGGTTGTTTGCTTGCTTTTCGAACAGAGGAAGTGCCTGCTGGCTGGGTTACAGACTCTCTGTTGTGTCCTCCTTTTGCCCGTGCGTCACCGTCAATCTTGGAGTGTTCCGCATCTACTGATTCCGTCTTTTGTATCAATTAAAGCAGTACCAATTACTGTAGCGATTCATGAAGAGTGCCAGCTGCGTCGAATTGCGCGCGACGGATTGTTAAAACAAATGCTTCTTAAGGCACAATTAATGATTTCAATGTGCAAATTCTCTCTGCATACTAATGTCAGCTTGAAAGTTGACAATATCGTCTAAGAATCGGCGAGACGGGAGGCATTCCAAAAAGAAAGGGTTGCTTGTGTCAGCTGCTACATAATGCACTGGTGGCCTTTCCACGAGTCCACGAGTTATTTTGGTGTGGCGTGGGTGGCGCCTTCGCACGCCTCTAATCGGATTCTTAGCGCTTCACGCGCCTGATTATGCCCCAGCTAGACAATCACTAGCTAGCTATGTGCACTTGCTTGTGCAGTGGGCCGGGGGGGGGGGGGGTAAGGGGAGAGGTGTGATGTGGTGCATCCTACCCCCTTGCCCCTAGAGCGCCCTTTGTGCTTGGGGCTGCGTGCAAAGTCTAGAGCAAGGTACAATGCGCACGCACACAGTGAGTGGCCGGTGCCTTGTGCGAGACAGTAATGTACACACGCGGCGTCGCTGCCGCACGTACATACATACAAGCCGCCGCGGTCCAAAAGAGCCGACTTCTCGTTTGATAGCGGCGACGGTGTTGGATTTCGGAGCGAAGAGCGAACTGCTGCGTCTTGCTCTCCATACGGATAGTGAATGGAGAAAAGCCAACCGTTTCCTGCGCGAATGACGCGAGTTGTATTTCGTTAGCTGTCTCAGAATGTCACAAGCTTGAGTGGTTGCGCACTGACCGTAAACCGTATAATTAGCCACTTTGGGGCTAATTGTATCATTTGAGTCGCAGGAGGGGGTGTAATTATTGGGGGGGGGAATAAAGGGGGGACTAATAAACTGGAAGAAACAAAACGTAAGACAACGAATAAAAAACGACTATAGGAGGTACCTTAGTACCTTGTATGTACATTCCAAAAAGTCTAAAAAGAGTTCGCTGGCAGAAGACGAGATGACCGTATCCCATTTTATCCTTCAATTCTTTCTAACTGAAGATTACAAGCGATCAGTGTTGTTTTTTCTTTGTAAGCTTACGTAACGCAACGTACATCGTATAGCGCTGTCTAAGCAAATAATTCTTGGTACTGCAGATGTACCTCGGAACTTCAGGTAAATACAGTATCTGTTATTGTCAAAAGACGACACCGTATGTACTAGACTAGACTTTGAACTTCTGTTGCCTCCTGCTGACAATTCAATCTATTTTATGCGTAGGTATGTACTTTTCGTCGTTCAAGATTCGTTCGACTTCGCTGGGTCTATACTCTATGTACAAAGCCTTCAAATTTCGTTTCCGAGTTTCGTTTCCAGTTCCGTCTTTTGTCCTGGCCCCTTTATTTACTCATCTCATTTAAGCCGGCACAGACATGCTACTGTCCACAAGGCCGAGTGGCATTTTGTTGAAACGGGGACATAAGCCCCTTCCAGCGCCCCCCCCCCTCCCAGCTCTGACGTTGGCTTCGTTGTCCAAGTTTGTTGGTTCGGCCGGTTGCAGCGGACTGCAATTTCACAACACCACAAGAGTTGGCTTACAGGCAGCATTTGTTTGTCCAGCAGCCAGAGCAATTTCCGCGCAGTTCGACTAGGTAACTTGGTAACTAACATACACGGAGCCTCGAATGCGCCCTTTTGAATCGGTCCTGGATGTGTCTATTGTACTCAATCGACCGACCCAGATGGCTTTTGGTTTTTGGCACGCAGACAGCGGTATTTCTGCCAACCTGCAGAAAGTTCTCTGATAGCACCCCAAAACACTATTGGGAGGGCATTGCATTTGAAGGATAGGGGATCCGACGTCATTTTTTAATATCGAATGCAAAAGTTGGCCAAAAAGACGCTAAACGATGTCCATGTATGTTGAATTTGGCTGACAGGGTGGTTTTCACTATGAACCAAAGTCAACCAAAGTCATACAAAAAAAACTAAAGTGACTTCTTCCATTGGTGTTGGTTACCCGGGGGGGGGGGGCGGTGCACAGTTGGTAGGAGCTTTGGAGACCCTATTTGAGCATTCACGGTGCCTCCTAGGCACCTGCAGCTGTTCTAGGCGACCTTTCAATTGGTCGAATTCGCATCGCAGACAACTTGGTGCGTTTGTCGCGCGGACACGGGAAGACAACTGTTCCATAATTCATCCCGCTCCCTTCACCCATACTTGTTCATCATCGCCATATGTTCCCATTCTCCCATCCCCCCCCCCACCAGTTCAACTATGTACTTGCAACAGCCAACAGACGTGTGTAGCACGTTGAATGGGCGTCGCTGGCATGTCCCATGCTCTTTCCATAGAGCTGTGCATATGTAGGTATGCTTTTTGCACATTTCAAGTCTGTGGCAGCACGTATTCCACTGCCAAAGGTGGCTCGTCTTGGGTTTCATGTTTTTTTTCCAGCCGGCTGGCTGGCAGCTAACGAGCCTGCATCTTGTCCTGGACATGCCATGGGTACTAGAGGGCAGAGGAAATTCCAAACCAGCCGAGCCGCCACCTTGTCTCTGCATATGCAAGCACGGAGAGGAGAAGAGGGACATCCTATAGGTTGACAACAACTCCGCTGCTGGCCCTAGAGAAGTTCGCCACCGCCCTAAAAGCCTTTCAATCGGACGAGCTTTTAGTGGGGGAGACGACAGCGCTTTTAGGGCTGGTGAAACGCGATAATTGACCTTCTTAAGGCGCCGCGTCGCCGCCGCAACCCCTCGGCGCGTCCCCTCACCGTATATGCACATAATATTGCACTGCTGTGCTGGTGCGCCATCTCTTCCATTATTGATTCCTGTCCCGCCGCCGCCGCGCGTCCCCTTCAGCCTGCCCACTCGTGTCCACGCGGGCAAGCATGAGGCGGCGACCTTTTCGCCGGGTCTTGGGCCAGTGGGCCACGGAGAGTTGAGGAGATTGGGAAGCAAAGCAATCCGTGCAGGGAGACGAGTCGAGATGAAGCTCAAGAAGGTGCTGAGCGGCGAGAACCTGCTGCTGCTGCTCACCGTGCTGGGCGTGACCTCGGGCGTGGTGCTGGGCGTCGTCATCAAGATGTCCAGCGACGAGCTGCCGACTCTGAGTCCGCGCAACCTGACCTATCTGAGATTCCCCGGCACCATCTTTTTGCGCATGCTCAAGCTCATGATCCTACCACTCATGTGAGTGCCGTCACCTTGGTGTCGATGCACAGACATACAGTACTCTCGCAGCAGAGTAGGGCAACGCAATGCCAAACCAGCAGGAACCAAATTCCAAGAATTTTGGCTGGTGGGTTACTATCGAAGTATTTACGGTAAACCGAACTCCTCCATTACAGCGCCAGCTCTCTCATCAACAGTCTCGCCTCGCTCGACTCGGCCACCGCTGGCCGCATGGGGTGGGTCATTTTTTTCTAGTCCACCATTTACCCACACCCATAAATTTTTGATGGCTTCCATTCCAGTTTCATCGCGTTCGTGTACTACCTGTCGACGACGGTGATCGCGATCGTGACCGGCATCGTCCTGGTGACGATCATTCAGCCGGGCAAGTCGGGAGAGACGCTTGGCGACGGTGGCAGGGGGCAGGACTGCGTCGGCACCGAGTCACTAGACACAATTCTGGACTTAGCGAGGTTTGAACCTGGTTCCTTGTTTGTGTGTGGGCCGGTTTTTTGAACGCCTCTCTCTGGCCACACATGATGGACGGCTGCTAGTCAGATGGATGAGACCCGGTCTGCAGGATCCTGGTGGGGAGGGAGCTGGCTCCCCTAACAAGCCGGAATTGTCACTGCCGCCTGGTTGGTTCCGCTGGCCGGCAGCTCAAGGGGCGCCCACGATATACAGCTGGCAGTGGAGACCAACCTGCTGTCCAGACGGCTCCGACCATATTCGGAAGGATGGCTGTGCTCCCCCTAACTAAGCAGGGTTCGACGTTTGAACAGACAGAGCGATGGTTTCGGAGACTTGGAGCAATTGCACAGCTGGCATTGAATTACGGAACGAACACACGTTAGCTAGGGCCTCGTTTTCCGGCCGTGAAAAGGATAGCGATTAGCGAGACTTAAAACGGGCGCAAAACACGGTGTTGCACGCGCCGCACTACATGTCATCCACCAACATCAACGTTGCAGGAACATGTTCCCCACGAACATCGTGGAGGCGAGCTTCCAGGCGGAGACGGCCTGCGTCGAGTACAAGAAGTGGGACCAGGACACGCGCAAGGTGACCACCATCAGCTGGCAGGACTTCGTAAAGATGAAGGAGAACAACGGTATGTGCGTTGGAAGCCGTTGTAATTGGCCATGCGAATTGCCCCTACCCTCCCAAATTTATGTTGCAGCTACGAGCCAACTACAATACTATAGCTGTGGGGGGAGGGTGATTTGGAAAACAAAAAAAAATTACAGAGGACGCACATCGATGTCAGGAAAAGGACTTATGGTGGTGGTTGTTTGGGGTCACGCAATCGATCAGCAATTCTACGGTACACCCGGCTACATGAGAATTTGTCTGTGAGCTGCCTTGCCTTCACGTGAGATCACCATTTCGACCACTTCATGTCTGTAAAACTTCGCATACACCCGTAGAGTAAGGTACATGGTACATATGTATGTACACATCAAGCGTCCAGCTCGTGTCGCGTGTCTCCGCTGCAGTGTCGACGGACGGCTGGTACGACAGTCCGATCTCGAAGCCGAAAAGCGGCCTGAACATTCTCGGCATCGTCGCGTTCTCGCTGTTCTTCGGCGCCCTGGTCAATCGACTGGGTCCCGAGGCGGAGGTCGTCGCGCAGTTCTTCAAGGGACTCGAGAACGTCATCATGAAGATGGTCGGACTGATCATTTGGTGAGCGGTTTGAACCGGTTTGTATTCATTTATGGTTTGATTGAGCCTCGTTTCTCCGATTTAGAGTAGGTACACCCATCGTAAATGCTCCAATAGTGCCTCAGGTTACCGAGGGGTGAAATAAGCACCCCGGAATGCAATTGAAGTAGTATGTAGTGCAACAGGAGTGTTCTTTCAAATAGTGGCGCCTCTCCAACAATCGGCTCGTTCCCGTTCATAGTAGGTGCATTTAAAACAAATTGGCGTACGGTAGAACATCAATTCAAATCATAGCGCAGTTTCCCAGTCGAAAATCCTCCGATAGTGCCCTCTCCTCAACCTCTTTTACCTGGGTGGCCAATTTGAGGGGGTGGGGGCTCCACTGGATAGGGGGCACTCTTGGGGGGTCACCGTACTCGTTTTGCTAAACTTCGCGTCGCGCTGGTTTCAGGATCTCTCCAGTGGGCATTCTGTTCCTGATCGCGGCCGAGATTGCGAACATGCAGAGTCTCATGGACGAGCTGAAGCGCCTCATGATGTACATGGTGACGGTGGTCGCGGGCTTGGCCATCCACGCGTTCGTCACCCTGCCAGCGCTCATGATCTTCCTGGGCCGGCGGAATCCGCTCAAGTTCACCTACGGCATGCTCTTTCCGCTCCTCACGGCGTTCGGTACAAGCTCCAGGTCAGGGTGCAGTCATACCATGTACCTTAGCTGATGAAGCATGCACTGCTAGACAATGCAAGCAGCAGAGCGATGAAAGGTGTCGTCAACAATAAAGTACCGTAGCCTCTATAATTACCCTTTCCTATGGACCGAGTAAAACAATTATCCCCGTGTGAATTAAAAGCTATACGGCAAACTCTGCAAGCTACATATAAGTACAATTAAATTTCTAAAATGGCTCCAACGTTTGGTAATTACATATTTGTATAAATTCAAAATTCCATTAAATCACAGTTATATTCCACTTCCAGTTCCGCGACGATGCCGCTGACGCTGGATGCGCTCGAGAACAACAACCACATTCCCAAGAGCGTCACTCGTTTCGTGATTCCGCTGGGAGCGACCATGTAAATGACTGAAAAAAAAAATATTTTTTTTTTACCTTTGAAATTTAAAATTCAGCAACATGGACGGAACGGCGCTCTACGAGGCCGTTGCCGCCATCTACATCGCGCAGGCGACGGGAGTCCCGCTCGGAATCGGCGAACTGATTTTGACCAGGTGAAATTTAATTTTTTTTTTCTCAATTTTTAAATTTCGAGTACACCAACACCCAGTACCATTTCAGTTTGACAGCGACCATGGCTAGCATCGGAGCTGCAGGCATTCCCGGCGTGAGTCTCTTGCTGCAATCCGCATTTTTTAATAATTGCTTTTCATAAAACTTCTGGCTTTTGCTACAATTAAAACTAAAGTTAAAATTAAAAATAAAATTAAAATTTCAGGCCGGCCTCGTCACCATGATCATGGTCATGATCGCGGTCGGTCTCGACCCCAAGTACGTCAGTCTCATCCTCTCCGTCGACTGGCTTCTGTTGGTTTTTTTAATTTCATTTTTTTAATTTCTGCTTTTGAAATTCACAAAATTTATGCAGGGACCGCATTCGTACGACCGTGAACGTGCACGGCGACAGCTACGGAGCGGGCATAGTGGCGACTCTGTGCAAGAGTCAGCTGCAGGAGGACCACCACCAGCATCCGGGAGTGGACGACTTCGACCAGCCGCGACGCAGTCAGCATATCGTCGCGTTCGGCAGTGGCAACGGAGAGGTAGACTATGCAATGATGCATGCGTGCGTGGGTGCGTGGGTGCGTGCGTGCCGGTGCGTGCGTGCGTGCGTGCGTGCGTGCGTGCGTGCGTGCGTGCGTTCGCGCGCCCGTCCGTCCGTCCGTCCGTCCTACCGTCCGTCCTACCGTCCGTCCGTCTGTCCGTCCGTCCGTCCGTCCGCCCGTCCGTCCGTCCGTCCATCCGTCCGTCCGTCCGTCCGTCCGTCCATCCGGCCGTCCGTCCGTCCGTCCGTCCGTCCGTCCGTCCGTCCGTCCATACACGTCAGCGCTGACCGACACAGCGCGCGCGTAGATCGACAAGCAGCAGCAGCAGATGGAGCTGACGACGGCGACGTCTGGCGGCGGCGGCGGCGGCGAGAAGAGTCCCGAGCTGAACGGCAGTCTCAAGGAGGCGGACACGCGCGAAGACAGCTCGAACGGACCCAACACCGTCAAGGAATACGACTACAAACTCTGAACGAAACGACACACATCCCTCGCCACGGTTTTCGGCGACACACCTTCAAAATGGAGCGGCCTGGCGGGAAAATCGGTTTCCGACAGGATATGGACATGCAGAATCTAAATGTTAATAATATTAGAGTAATGGACTGCAAAAAAACGAGGGGCTCCTTTTGAAGTTTTTTTCGTGAAACCCAAAACCCACCAATCCTCTTCGATCGTCCGATTGATCGCGTTAGGGACTTAGGTATAGATTTTGTCGGCACCTCCATTGCGGTATTCCAGTATTCTTGTTATGAAACGTGCGTGTCGTTCCCTGTACATAGGTTCTAGAAAGCGCCACATTCTCCCATTAGTTTCTAGCATTAAACCCGTCCGGTGAACCATTTCGGTGCGTTTTATACCGGTATCATTAAGCTCGGCGCGTACAAACATACAGAGAGGTGATTGTGTATACCTATCCAACCCCGGTGCGTGCGTGCGTGCGTGCGTGTTCGTGTGTGCGTCGCGGCTACCCGCTGGGCTGTCGGTGCAGCAATGGTGCGCGGAATGAAGGTTCGGTCTTCCCGACTGCACAGAAACACTAACAGATAAGCGTGACGCCACTTCTAAGCTAAACAATGTCGAAACACGCAATATTCGCTTGTGGCCTGGCAACGCTGGTGGTCTTGTTGGTTTTTGGTGTGATTTTCTTCCAAAATGCTCCGATACGGCTCGGGAAAATGGCAAAAACCGCATTAATCGTCGATTCCGACTGCGGAATCGACGACGCGGAAGCGATTTTATACATATTTTCTAAAACAATTGCGAAAAACTACGACATTGTCGGTGTAACGGCGATAGATGGCTTAGCCGACCCCAATGGAGTGAAGCGAAACTTGAATATCGTGGCGAATATCTGCGAAAAACCTGGGGTATAACAAAAGTTAACAAAGCTTTAACGGAAACTCGCACCGAAATGTCGCATGTTGTTTAGTTTCCGATCTACCAAGCGGGGTTGCTGCCAAGATAATGTAGAGTCATCCGTATATGTATGTAAGTAAACGGTGGTTCTGAATTTGAACGGGTTTGGTGCAATCAATGGTTTTACCCGGTTGCGTTTTGCTTTTATAAAATCTGTTGTTTTTTTTTAATAAACCTTGATAGCAACTCACAAGGGTGCCATGACCCCCACAGGGCAAAGCAAGCGAGGGAGGCGCAAGCCGAATGGTAAAAAACTTGTTTTTGATCAATTAAATGCAAACACACACTATGCTTGAACTTCACTCCTCAACTTCAGATGGATTGGGCAACGTTGCCTGGAAGTACGAAAAGTTCCTTTCAATGGCAAATTTTCCCAGAGAACATGCAGCTGATTTTTTGCTCAGAACAGCAAGGGAAACGGAAGATCTATTGCTCCTTATGTTAGGGCCTGTGACCAACTTGGCTGAAGCGTTGAAAAGAGATGCATCTTTGGTGAAAAAGGTGAAAAAGGTTGTATTGATGGGTGGGAGCTTACACAAAGGTATTACTGGCTGCTAAGAAATTTGCAGAGTGAGTTTTGTTGTTACCGTAGTATTTTATGAGCGAAAAATTTTAGAAGTTGCTGAGTGGAACATCGCTTGCGACATCCATGCAATGAAAACCGTTATAAGTGCCTTTAGAGGGACGGACAAACTAGTTTTCGTGCCGTTCGAAGTGGCTTCCACTTGCGAAGTGCAATGGGTAATTAAAAGTGTGTTTGCCAGGTATTTCGACATGAAACTTTTAATGCGATTTTGTATTAGGATCTGTTCCATGGTGCGCTAAAGGCGATCAACACCAAGAAGAGCAGATTCAATCTGGACATTAGAAGTGACACTTCTATTAAAATGAACAGTCCAAAATCGGGCCCACATAGAGGTTATGATCTCACCGCAGCAATGGTGGCTTTACAGTCCGATGTTTTTGTCAGCGAAGTTTGGTTTGCACAACTGGGTTTGTGTTTTGTGCTCTAATGCGAGTGTAAACCTACCTAAGTATGCGTGCTTTAAAAAGTACTTAAAGCGATGAAAATGTGCAAACTAAGACTCTAAGTTCGAGGTAACTCAAATGACACTCAGAAAAAATGGTTCAACGGTCTTTGGAAAATTCGAACCAAGCAGAGAAGAGAAACAATCAATTTTGGCAGAGCATGATAGCGTCACAGTTGTCAAGAGCTTGCATAGAGAAAAATACTGGCAAGCATATTTAAACGTGCTTAAAGAAAACTGAGAAATGGGAAAAAAACTGTGATGCGATGATGTTTTTTACCTTGGCCGTTTGGAGCAAGACCCTGTAAAGTCGAACCTATGTGTTAGTTCGGTGAAACCTAGTTCAAACAATTGTTGCTAAATATGCACAAGCAACTTAATCCTAACGCTTTCAAACTGCTTGCATCCCACAAGCAAGATAGGCAGATCTCAAGGATAGGTCATAGACGTGCCCTTAGCTCGTTCCGAAGTAGGGGTGCGCGCCGACGACGCAGCAGATTAGCTGTTAGCTGTTGGTATTAATTAGCTGTCACGCGGGTTACGGTAACGGTTAAGGTTACTGATTTCCCAAAACGCCGGACCCCGCGCAATTTTGAAAAAGTCAAACAGACCATTGTGGCGTCGCGGTTTGTGCAACGAGGCGCAGCAGCGTTTCCCTGTTTCTCCGTGCCCTCTGCAATAACGCCTCAACCCAATCCTCTCCGTCGGAGTTGCGCTTGCAGAGCCGAGCAGAGTCATGGTAAGTCTGGTTGGCTGGCTCCTCGTCTCATTGGCAAGTGAGCAGTGGAGTAGCTAGTGGGGGGGGGGGCATTAGGGAGGGGGTACGTTTAATCTCGACTCGACCAAGTACGCAATTTTGCACTAGAGGGTAGAAACTGCTACTTTTCAGAATAGATGAATTTGCTAGGATTTCAGGCTGAAATTTTCAGCACAAACCATGCTCGTCAACACTTGTACAACACACACAAGGTCAACACTTGTAAAGGTCAACACTTGTATCGTAACGGTAACTGCCGAATTTTGATGAACCTTCTTCTAAACCACGCGCAATATGAAAAAAATGTCGTCTGTAACATTTTTTCTTGGAATTTGAGTATCGTTGACACATTGGCTGGCACATTGCATTGCAACTGGGGTACCCAGCTAAGAATTTTGGGCTCTGACAGATTTCGAAGGCTGCAGCCTCCCCCCCCCATAGGTGGGCTCAGGGTCAGGGGGTGTATGGGGGGAGGGTTCAGCCCCCCCCCCGGCCAAGAAAACCATCCTGCTTTTCTGCGGGAGCGACCCCTGCCCCCCCCTTCCTGGCCATCACCAATATCAAAAGAATTGGCAAAGATGCGTGTTTCTGCTTTCGTTTCAGTGTAGTGTGACCCAAAAACGCTTAAAAGTGCTATTCAGGCATTGTTTTGACACATTTTCGACCAGGGAGCCGTTTTATAAACCTACGTTTACGTTTACGATCTTAATCCGACGTCGGAATCGCTGTTTTTGGTTTTATAAAGGTGCGTCGTAAATTCCGTTTATGTTTATGTTTACGACCGTAATCGCCACGTTAAATTATATTTTGGTTTTACAAAAATTTCGGAATCCGACGTCGGAATTACGACGTAACGCTATACGTTTACGGAGGGGTACCCCATCGAAATCACGTTTAAGATTCGTGCAAACGTCGTTGTTGCGCCAACACAGCGACGGTTTTCAGTCGGACGAAGCTTTTGAGGAGGATTTTGAACGTCAAGGCCGAAGGCGTGGGACATATAGGCCGCGAATAAATTGCACAGCTTTTTTCCAGAATTGCATACACATCGACGCCGACACGCATACACATGCCGACATCAACACCCATGGTGAATAGCACCGCCTAGTGATTCACATGTCGACTAGTCGACTTGAGGTACTCGTCAAAGCGCAGCCGCCGTCGTCTCCACCGGGCAGCAGTCGGCGATGGCTGCGTTGGCGCCCCCGCCGACAGGGCGTCGTCTCCACCGGGCAGCAGTCGGCGACGGCTGCGTCGGCGCCCCCGCCGACAGGGCGTCGTCTCCACCGGGCAGCAGTCGGCGACGGCTGCGTCGGCGCCCCCGCCGACAGGGCGTCGTCTCCACCGGGCAGCAGTCGGCGACGGATGCGTCGGCGCCCCCGCCGACAGGGCGTCGTCTCCACCGGGCAGCAGTCGGCGACGGCTGCGTCGGCGCCCCCGCCGACAGGGGTCGTCTCCATCGGGCAGCAGTCGGCGATGGCAGCGTCGGCAGCTGACGAGCTCTTGGTCGACGAGCGAGCGATTCAAGACGGTGACGGAGTGGAGACAGTCTTAGACGTGCCGACGACTCCTTAAATCAACGCCAACTAATTTTCGGAAACTTTACGTAAACGTAATCGTAAACGCGTCGGAATTACGAATGGACGAAAAACCAAATATAGCGGTGTCGTAATTATGGCGTCCGTTTATGTTTCCGATTCGTAAACGTAATCGTACGTTTATAAAACGGCTCCCAGAAAGCACCGATTTACACGCCATTTTGGTGCGAAATCTTCCACTTTGCCACCCTCCTCCACAATCTTCGACCCCGGAGGGATGGCGGGAGCCCCTTTCCCTCGATACCCCCAGCCACCCCCCCCTGGCTTTTGACCCAATTTACACCTATGGTCATCTCGACATTTGCAGGCGCAAGGCGAAAAGGCGGGGTGTGTGAGCCTTGAGGGAGCGTTTCTCTCGCAGACCGTCTCTGTCAACTGGACCATCAACAACTATCGGTCCCTCCACCGAAGGGCCGCGTCTTGCACTCGCAATTTTCCCTACCCTTTCTAATATTATTGACGCGGCCCTCTGCTGGCACAATTGGTTTGCATTTGGCAAGCAGAGAATTGTACCAGATATACCATAAGTACACGAGAACCAAGAGTTTTGTGTTTGGCGTTGGCCGTCCACCTACAATAGAAAAAATCAATTTTTCACCCAAGCTTAACCATGAGTCGCTTTCAATTTCATATGTACCCAAGTTTTGACCATTTCTATGGTACTGGTTGGTGGGGTGGTACGGTATCTCTCTGGTGTACCCAGTACAAAGCGCCGCCCAGGGTCGCCAAGAACGAGCCCATTGTCAGCGACACCTATTCGTGGGGTTCGTCCGCGAGCTGGCGGATGCAGCTGTATCCCAAAGGGAGGAGCGACGCTTCGGATGGCTACGCATCGTTCTTTCTCCAGTTCTTCAGTGACGGCCCAGTCGGCCATAAGTGCGCCAACTACACGCTGGATTTACAAAAGGAGGGCGCTTCGCCGTTTCGCCTCTCAAGGAGGGAGATACTGGACCACGTCTACACTAAGGACCAAGCCACCTGGGGAGCGACGGACTTTTTCGAGCAGCGCGATCTGGTGGAGGCTGTCGGCGAGGAGGGCGTCTCCTTGACCTTCGTCTGTCAGCTGACGGACAAGGAGGAGAACTGGGACTTGCTCGCTGGCCGGTCGCTCGCTCGCAGTCTGCAGCGTCTCTGCCACGCGCGCGAGCTCGCCGACTTCGTCGTCAGACTCGACGGCGCCCATAAGGCATTCCCAGTGAGTCTCCACTCTGCAGAAATTGAGGCAGCGCGGTCCACAATTGCAGGTGCACAAGCTGGTTCTGGCGAGCCAGTCGGAGGTGTTCGCCGCGATGCTCAAGACGGAGATGCTGGAGACGCAGCGAGGCGAGCTCGTCGTCAAGGAGACGAGCGAGGAGGCGCTCCAGCTCTTTCTCCGCGCCCTCTACGACGCGCGTCTGCCCGCCGACTGTCGAGGCGAGCTTCTACGCGACGTCTTTCGTCTCGCCCACAGGTGCGCGAGTCAGGGGGTGCAGGGGGGGGGGGAGCGGTCAGCCCCCCTGGCTAAGGTCATCCCGCTTTTTTGCGGGAGCGCCCCCCTGGCCATCGCCAATATGGAAAAAGTTGGCTAAAGATGCGTGTTTTTGCTTCCGTTTCAGTGTAGTGTGACCTAAAAACGAAGTGCTATTTAGGCATTGTTTCGACACATTTTCGACCAAAAAGCACCGATTTACACGCTATTTTGGTGCGAAATCTTCCGTTTCGACCACCTCTTTTCCAAAATTTTCGATCCCGGCGGAATGGCGGGAGACCCCCCCCCCTCGAAACCTCCAGCCACCACCCCCTGGCTTTTGACCCAATCTACACCTATGGCGCGAGTACGCCGCGACCGTCCACTGGCTGCACGTCCAATTCGAGTGTCGAACGTCGCAATCGCGACTCGCGAGCGGCTTCTTTGCCATTCTATGTAGTTTGGCTCGAGCGCGCCGTTGCTACAGATACCAGACGGAGAGCGTGCTGTCGCTGGCGCGCCGCCGCCTCGTCGCCGAGCTGAGCGTCGAGAGCGTCTGCGAGCTGCTCGAGCTGGCGGCGACGACGGCCGAGGACCCACTGCTGGAGGCGACGCGCTGCTTCGTCGCCTCCCACTGGAAGCTGCTCGACAAGGGCGGCCAGCTCGACCGGATGGCCGACAACGGCCACTCCAAGTGGCTCCTCCGCATCGCCACCTCCAACATGGCGTCCAAATAGTCGGGGAACGTTGTTTGCCTCCAGGGCATACCTGTAACCGTGCCCGGCCGCGTGGGGGGGGGGGAGTAAATGACACTTCGGGGGGGGGGGGGGCTAGCTGGAGCAAAAAGAGGGTAGACCGCTGTTTTTGACTTATACTCGTACTTTTGGTCAAAAATGGGTCAAATGGGGTCTGGGGGTCTGGGTTGGTGTTGGAAAAATAGTGGGGGGTGGGTCCCCCCCCCATTAGTTACAGGTGTGCTCTTGGGCGCTCGGCGTGCCGAAAGTGTACACTGCCGTTGTCGTAGTCCCTCGATTTACATTAGTCAGTGCGATTAAAACAATCCGTCGATTTTGCAGTAAAATGCATAATAAAACTATAAAACTACATAGTGGTGCAATAGCGGCGTGCGATTCGTATGGTCTCTCTTGGCGTTCATGGTAAAGGCCGATTTATGATCATGCGGCGTCCATACTCGTCCATACGGCAAAGACAGACGATTATAAATCGGGAAGACGGATGCCGGATAGGGTTGGTCAAGTTTCAACTGACGACGGACGGCAAGCGTTGGGTCTCGTGCGGAAAGCGTGCGCAACTAAGGAGTTTACGGAACAACGGGCTTACGTTTGCGTTTTTAATACCCGAATCTACCATAGTAGCGGCTCTGGGTCACCAGTGGAAGAATTACTGTATACGTGCACACACAGAGATGGTAGGGGTGGAGAATTGGGCTCATAAACGCACCGACCAGTTCAGTTCTCGCGGAAACCGGCTGCTTCGGTTCCCCTTTGGTGGATAATGCAAGTCGCTAGTGGCGTTTTTCTGGATATCTATCGGTCCCATGCGCCTCTTAGTCGGCAATACATACGTCATACACTGTGATTCTTGGTGTTTTTGTTAGGTTTGAGGCAAAAACCTGCAAAGGTGAACCTATGTGTCTGTTCACTAAAATGCAATTTTTGTCACACATTCAGCAGGGTTCAGTGTCGAATTTTTTGACGAATTCGTTTGTACAAGTACAACATTCGAACAATTGCGACTCACTTCACAACCAACTTAGTCCTAACCATTTCAAACCATTCTGGTCTCACACCGACTCGTTGAACTGACGATTCGAACGTTTGCCCACCGTTGCTTCCGAATAAGTCTTTTGCAATATTCAATTACGTGTCTGTAGAAAATGTTCATGGGCCGATGTAATTTCGAGTAGTGCATAGACATTGACCGATTTTTGCGTGGCGATATTTGACGGGCAGCGATGCGCCGCGTGGTGTGGCTAGTGACCTTCGTGTTGTCGGTTTTGTTATTTTGCGGATTTTGCGAAAAACTCAGAAAGGAATCCTCGTCTAAACCAGAGCAAAAAACCCAGGAAACGGAAAAGCCAAACCAAGAAAATGACGAACAAACGATTCTGCTGCTCAATACCGAGCCGGAGGTAATTTCGCAATTGTTTTTGTTATTACAAGGAAAAGATTTGAGTATATAATTTGATCTAGTAATTCAATTAAATAATATTGCTTCGCTGTACACGTACATTGTATTGTTTTTCGCTGTTGTAGCGTTGTTGTTGTAGCGACCTTGAGAATTGCCCTTCCATTATTGTCAGAAGCACAAGCATGCGTATATTTATTCATCAAAAATTTAATTAATAAAATTTCCCCATTTTAGGCTGGACCCAGTGCACCAGCCCCCAACAGCGATTTGCACAACGTAAACTCCGAAGAATTTGAACAACAATACCAAGAAGAGGAGTTAGAGGAAAATCTCAGCGTCGAGCAGCTGGAGGAAATGCTCAGCAATGTGGAGAATAAATTGAATAATGACTTTAAAGGTACAAAAAATGAACGGGGTGTGGAGAGCGAAATTGTCGACGACGACCAATTTTATGAAGACGAGCTGGATGCGGATATGGAGGCAGCGCCGGGTGGGCTTTTATTAGAGCCAATCTGTCAGACCTGTAAAAATCAGGCACAGTATTTCCCCAACTCACATTTACACTTGCCTCATCTCATCCACGCTTCCCCAATCCAATTTAAAACAACTGGGCCGACACACACACACATTCATGTGAGCATAGGCGTCCAGATTGGAGGAGGGTGGAATAGAGTTGCTTCAAATTTTCATTTTTCATCAGCTGTGATTTTCAGCTGTGAAAGTTCCCACGTAATGCTTGATTTTGCGGAGGCGTCCTTTTATAAAGAATTTTTGAAACCATTCAGAAGACCTATTGGTCCAGGAGTACCAAGATACGAACGCAGCGCCACCCTCCCGGCCCGTAAGGGTGCCTGTGTGAGTCTTTGTGTTTCGTGTAGACTTTTTATTAATTGAATTCTCTGTCTTTTTGTATTTGCCACGAATTTATACGGGGGTTCAGGACGGACGAAGAGCGCAAGGCTGAGGAGCTGTTCATCCAAGGCCTGGAAGTGATGGACAAGTACGAGGAGACCAACAACGAAATGTTCGTCAAAAAGGCGTATAGAATTTTCGACGAGGCAGCCGCGCTCAACCATACCGAGGCGATGGAGCTAGTCGGTACGTGCGTGTACGTGCGTGCGTGCGTGCGTGTACGTGCATTGTGTACGTGCGTGCGTGCGTGTACGTGCATGCGTGTACGTGCGTGCGTGCACTTGTGTGCGTGTACGTGCGTGCGTGTACGTGCGTGCGTACGTGCGTGTACGTGCATGTGTGTACGTGCGTGCGTGTGTGTACGTGCGTGCGTGTACGTGCGTGCGTGTGCGTGCGTGCGTGTACGTGCGTGCGTGCGTCTGCGTGCGTGCGTGTACGTGCGTGCGTGCGTCTGCGTGCGTGCGTGTACGTGCATGCGTGTACGTGCGTGCGTGCACTTGCGTGCGTGTACGTGCGTGCGTGTACGAGCGTGCCTGTACGTGCGTGCGTGCCTGCGCGCCTGTCAATGTACGCGCCATTACGTGCGTGCGTGCGTGCACTTACGTGCGTGTGTGTACGTTCGTGCGTACGTGCGTGCGTGCACTTACGTTTGTGTGTGCGTCCTTGGCAGGCATGGCCTATCTCCTCGGCGACTACATGCCCTGGAATGTGCAGCAAGCGAAAAAGATCTTCGAAGAATTGTCTCTACGCGGCAGCACCAAGGGTCAATTTGGGCTGGCCTTTATTTATACCTCTGGAATTGGCAATGTCCCATCCAGTCAAGCCAAAGCACTCGTCTACTACACGTTCGCCGCGTTGGGCGGCGATCCCACGGCGCAAATGGCGCTGGTACGTCTAGGGAAAAAGCGAAAAAAAAACGTTAAAAAGGCGCGCGCGCCGGAGAGGCTCGAACCCCCGAGCTCGTGCGCGCGTGTCGCGGGGGTTCGAAATTTTTCGGTGCTAAAAAGTCGACTTTTTAGTTGCGCTTCGCAAGCACGCAGCTGTGCTCAGATTTTTATGTCAAACCAAGCATTAGATTTTCAGTAAAAAAGTGGGAACACCAACATTGCATTCTTGTTAGTATCAATCTTCTCTATAATTTCGATGTTTTGATTGAAAGTGAATGCGTATA
>JASAMY010003294.1:0-22500 GCA_030248085.1 Paralinhomoeus sp. GSCO2_6
TGTGTTTGATGGCCTAGCCTAGTCGAATAAATGTGATGGACGCCTGTGTCTACGTCCTGGCACAGAGAACCCTCTGGCTTGGTTGTATACAGCCTGCAGGCCAAGACGTTTCACTTTACTGTGGAGTGGACTGCTGTCAGGTGAGCTTGTAACTTGGTGTGCATCACACCATCCATCATAGTCACAATTTGGTGAGAGAACAGCCACTTGTTCGAGGAATGGGCTGAAACTGTAGAGGAAAAGGAGGAATAATCTAAGTTGCTGGTTCAGCAGCAGACTCCACAGAAGGCTCAGCAGTAGGCTCAGCACCAGCAGCAGGTTTAGCAGCGATGTACTGCAGCAACAGGTTCGACCACTTTGTGGGCATAGATGGGCATAGCCTGGGCTAGCCCGGGCAGAAATCATGAGGGATTTCGCATATCGCATGGGTTTTGGGGAGGATTCCGCAGTGCGCAGCACTGTGCAAACAATTGTTGGGGATTTTGCAGCACTTAGACAAGAAATTTGAGAAGAGACTTCGCCATGAACAGCACTGTGACGATTCTGCCAAATGTATAGGTCAGTCAGTAGATCATTGGGAGTGCGCAAAAGTTCTCCTTGTAATGACATTTGTCATAGCGAAAGCGCAGAGTGTGGTATGCAGATCTGTCTTGGGATTTCGCAAATAGGTAGAGCGCATTTGTTCGGGACAAACAAATATCACCTCAATATATACCTCACAACTTAATAAATGTAGCTAATTATTGCATCGTACTGCAGAGCTGCTCTGCGGACTAATGCAGACTGACTCAGGACCTGGCAGGAGCGAATGGCAGGCGGCCTTGCAGGCGTTGCTTTGTGATGCAGTTGCTTGGGAGCTGGCACCAAGTAATTTGGAGGCGAATGGCTGTCTACTGACGCAGGTGCTTTCACGCAGTTTCTACCAAATTAACTGCGCCGCAGGCGAAAATTTGGCCATTTCTATGTCTCGCCAAGCATTCTTCCTTAAAATTGACGGTAATGGGCGGTTGTGGTTTGCTAAGAATTTTAATACTACCTGGCCCGCAAGAGCGTGAGTTGCATGCTCACCACAGCGCCGCAGGCACTTTTTTTCACATATTAGAGCGTCAACCTAAGGGAATCCTATGTATATCCTGGCCCAAAACGATTCCCTAGTCAAGAAGAGTGACCTGTACGCTCACCCACCATAGCGCCACAGGCAAAATTTTGCGCGTATGGATAATCTAAAGTAAGGGTGCGTTAATTAATCTAAAGTTAACAAATAAACATCTTCTAAACCTGCCTGGCCACCCTAGTGCCCTGCACACCCATACCTAGAGAGAGGCCACACAGGAGGACGCTACGTAATGTATACGCACATACTAGTAGTATGATACTACTACGCGTCTTTAGGTGTCCATTCGAACAACAAAAATCAATAAACGCACAACCAAGTCAATAACGCCACAGTAAAGTTATGTACAACAGTTGCGCGGCTGCATTGCACTAATTGTCTATAGAGATGGGGAGGGGTATCCCGAAAATCCCGATTTGGTTTCGGGATTAGGTATCCCAGGGGGAGGGTAATCCCGAAAGTCTTTCGGGATAGGCTCTTACAGGGGAGGGGTATACCCCCCCTATCCCCCCCCCCCCATGGGCAGGTATGGTGAGCTGCTGCCATGCACCCTAAGGTGCTATTGGTGTGGAGGCCCGGGCGAAAAGCGCGGAAATACAGCGCCGCAAGCAAACTGTTTTGCGCCTGTTTACTAGGAAAATTGACTTGGTGTTCAGCAAATGAAAGCCAGGGGAAGGTTCGAGACAGGGGAAGGCGTAGGGATATACGTCACCTAATCACTCCCCCGTGGGTACGTATGCCTTTGCCTTACAACGTATTCGAAATGGGTGGGGAGGGGGAGGGTGCGCAGAAAACCTGTAGCGACCTCACAGGTGAAACACAATCGGAAAATGCAGTGTAGCCTCCGATGCAGCTCTATTGGGATCTGTATTGTGAACAACATTGGAAGAATCAAGAGCAACCGCTCATAAGCTAGGCGAAACAAATCTTGAAACGCTAGAGTACCTTCATGATTTTGCCGAAAACCAATAAATTGTCTCCGTCTTCGATTTCGAAATCAGAGTCGCTATCCGACGACACTTCCGATTCCTCCTCCTCAATATCTTCACCTTTCTTGTTTTTCTGCTTTTTCTGTTTTTCAGCTATACCATCATTGACGTCCAAGTTCATATACGGATCTTCCCTATTAGAGGCAAAGCAAGCCAGACCTACAACAAAAACAGACATCATTTTTGAAGTACTTTCAAATAATAATACCGTAACATTTGGCGTATAGCGGTCATTAACTGCACAAGACTGTCAAATAAAAAAAAAGAACAAAGTATCGTTATATAAAACCTTTGAGTCCACTGATCGCGTTCTCTCCATCCGACTCTCCGCCGCTTTCAATTTCAGCCTCTTCGTTGTTTTCAGCAGTTTTAGCTAAAAAAAGTCAAGTCCAACTAGAAAAGCGATAAAAGTAACTGAAAAAGACCCAACAATTCTCCAATTCCATGAGTTGTGAGAGTTCACTGGAGGTCAATTTGACCTTTAACGGCCTCTTGGCCGACACGCCGCGTCGGACCCAAGTCAGACACGACGCTAATTTTACTTTGCTCATGGCTGAAAGTGGGAATATTCGGCAGGAACGGCTATTTCCAAAAGACGCAACAGACGCAACAGACGCAACGGCTCAGGCTTAGGCTTAGGCTTAGGCATAGGCTTTCGCTTAGGCTTAGGCTTTTGCTTAGGCTTAGGGTCTGTTGCGTCTGTTGCGTCTTTTGTGAATTGCCGCTGAGGAACGGCGTGAACGCCAATCACTTTTCGAAGGAGGCAATGGAGCCGGTGTGGCAAACACGCATCGAAATGATCTTTTCTGTTCTATCCTAAGTCGCACAAACGCTCGTACGCACGCACGTGCACACGCGCACGCTCGCTCGTTGGAACGCACGCACGCACGCACGCACGCACGCACGCACGCACGCACGCACGCACGCACGCACGCACGCACGCACGCACGCACGCACGCACGCACGCACGCACGCACGCACGCACGCACGCACGCACGCACGCACGCACGCACGCACGCACGCACGCACGCACGCACGCACGCACGCACGCACGCACGCACGCACGCACGCACGCCGCACGCCGCACGCCGCACACACGCACGCAGGGGCATTCGGCAGCAAAGGCGCACCCAGATAAAATCGGTCATGCGCAGTATGTTTGGTCTGTTTGGTGTCAGTTGAAAACCGCACACGTTGAAAACCGCACACGTTGAAAACCGCACACGTTAAAAAACCGCACACGTTGAAAACCGCACGCCTTGGAAAGTTGCTTAGGCTGCGGGTTTGTTAAGGTTTAGGCTTAGGCTTAGACCTAGAACTTGCTTTGGCTTAGGCTTTGTTTAGGCTTAAGCTTAGGCATTAAATTAAGCAGTTTCGCATATGCTTAGGCTCATGCTTCCACCGAGGCTTCCACTTAGGCTTCCCCTGAGACTTAGAAAGTTTAGGCTTAGGTTTAGGCTTGCGTTTAGGCTTTGAATTACGCTTAGCTCATGCTTAGATCTAGGCTTAAATAGGCTTTGACATTGACAAAATGCTGCACGAGGGCATTCATCGCGTTGTTGTTGTAAAGGGGAATGTCGTCACCAGCTATTATCGATTTTTGCTCAACAACCAAGAAATTCAAACCTTTAGTGTGCAAAGTTTTGAATTGCGCGTGTGCGGTTTTCAACGTGTGCGGTTATTAAGCGTAATCAGTATGTTTTTTGGTATTTTGCCTTGAGGGTGTAAACCCGGTTCATGTGAACCATGTGCACCATGTGAAATGACGTTTGTTATTTCGGTTCGATATTTTTCCTTATCTCTGCGTCGAAGACCGTTAGATACGATATGGAGTTTTGTTTATATTAAATTCTTGCTTTGGCCAGGCCTAAGCCTAAGCCAATTTGAAACCGAGGCATAAGCAACCGAATATTTCATTCGGCTACCGTATTTCTTACTTTTTAGGATCAAGTCACAATACCAACCTGGAGGTAAGAGAAAAACATGTCTCACCGAAATAACAAACGTCCGTTCACATGGTGCACACGGTTCACATGAAGCGAGTTTTCCCTCTGTGTTGACGCCGTGTTGAGGCGTAAACTAAAACACACGACCAACACGACCAACACGACCACCACGACCAAAACTTTAGGCTTAGGTTTAGGCTTTTGCTTAGGCTTAGGCGTACGTTTCTGCTTAGGCTTAGGCGTAGGCTTTTGCTTAGGCTTAGGCTTAGGCTTATTCTTAGGCTTAGGCTCAAGTTTCGGCTTAGGCTTGTGTTGGTCGTGTTGGTCGTGGTGGTCGTGTTGGTCGTGTGTTTTATTTAACGCCTGTGTTGAACAGTTTTTGTTTTCATTTTTTTTGTGTGATTGTGTGAGTGAGGGCCGAGAAAATGTCGGCGTCCACGGAGAAAGTGCGCGTGAGGCAGGACATGCCGCCGCCTGGTGGATACAAGCCGTTCAACATGCATAGGACTTTTCCCAAGAGTTTCGTCACGCGTAAGCTAGCTCCTTGTTTAGCGTGGCTGCTGAGGATTTCATTTGCGAGCAATGGGTCACTCGCTGTATTTTTTAGCCGCACGGCTCGGCATTGGCGGCGGGTTCGCGTTCGCCGTGAGTCTCATTTTCTACAACTCGCTGTCCAAGAGGCTCAAGTGAGGACCTTTTTCGTTGGTCGCCCGTTGCACTCCTGTGTGTGTGTGTGTGCGTGCGTGCGTGTGTGTGTGTGTGTGTGTGTGTGTGTGTGTGTGTGTGACTGGCGGTTCGCTGTTGAGGAGAGAGCGCTTGGAGGAGGTGGACGTCCGCTGCGCCGCCGACCCCTTCCTGATGGCCGAACGCGACCGATCGTGAGACGCGCCTTCCCTGTCGGCACGCTTGTTGTCGTTGTTGTTGGATTAAGGGCAACGCGCCACGCTAGGAGGCCGTCAATGGCCCATGTAGCATACCATGGGAGTCAGCGCAGCGTCTTCCCGTCTAGAGCATACCTGTAACTTGGGGGGGGGGGTTGGGGGCCCCCGCACTATTTTTCCAACACCCACCCAACACCCCCCCCCCCCCCAGAATTTTCCCAAGGGATTTTCACTCAGTCTAAAACGATAAAAGTGAGTAAATGTTGGTGTATTTCAGTGCTTTTCAGTGTTATATGACCATAAAACAGCTAAATAAAATAACACTGTTTGGACCCTATTTATTATACCCATTTTGACCAAAAAGTACCAGTATAACTCAAAAAATGGCCGGCTACCCCCCAGTTTTTGCTCCAGACACCCCCCAGAATTTGGCCATTTACTCTCCCCACTCTTCCAGACCCAGTTACAGGTATGGTCTAGAGGCACTAGGCACGAGGGTCGCCATACACATTCGGCAGGCCTGAAATATGCGGCAGGGACAGCGCAAGAAAATTCCATTGACGGGGAATAGTCCTCGTTAGTGGCTCCATCAGGAGTCGAACGCAGAACGGTGCGCACAAGAGGCCGATTCTCTACCCCTACGCCATAGCCTGTGCCTGTCGACTTCTGTGTCAGTGGTCGTTGCACGCAGCTGGTTGCGCCTGCTGCGGCAGAACCTGGAGCTGGAGACGGAGCTGATGGCGGACGAGCCGGGCTGGGTGCCGGGCACGTGGTACGGGGAGCCCATCTT
Source organism: Paralinhomoeus sp. GSCO2_6 (assembly GCA_030248085.1). Classification (NCBI taxonomy): domain Eukaryota; kingdom Metazoa; phylum Nematoda; class Chromadorea; order Monhysterida; family Linhomoeidae; genus Paralinhomoeus; species Paralinhomoeus sp. GSCO2_6. The sequence goes on from JASAMY010003294.1 coordinate 5,721, forward strand.
CTACACCGTGCCCTGGTGGGACCCCAGCGAGTTCGAGCTGCACGCCCACTCGACGCACAGTCGCATCAAGCGCAAGCTCCACCAGGGCGTCTCGCCCTACTACGCCGCCACCAAGTGGTACGACAAGTACCTGCCCGTCTCCGACGGAGGCACCATCATCTGAGAGGGAGAGAGAGAAAGATGCGTTACCACCCCCCCCCCCCCCCTCCCCCGTCGAGGAAGTTTCAGTTTGCGGTGACTGGACGACGTGCCGTCCGTAGGTAGACGAGCCGAGCGTGTGGCGTTTCCGGAACGCGGTTTGCTTCGTTTCCCGCCCCCTGCGAGTACATAGGCGGTTTCCTCGTGTCTGCGAGTGGCTAGGGCTTTGGATGTGGACTGGAATCGTATCAGAAACTGGCTTAGGGGAGGTTGTTGCAACGGCCGCGAAACACTAACGTGTCCAGAACCGTAGAGAGGCATACATGTAACCTGGTTTTTGAAGTGGGGGGGGGTACTAAGTTTTGAAAAGGGAGGGGGGGGGAGGTCCCAGAAGGGAAGAAATGTACCTAAGTAGTGTCTAATAGGCACTTTTTTGTCAAAAATAGGTCAAAAATGCGTTGAAATGGGCTAGAAATAGCGTTATTTAGCTGTTTTAAGGTAAAAAACACTGAAAAAGACGAAAAGTACATTACTGTTTATAATTGTAGCCAAGTTGGAAAACTGGGGGGGGGGGCTGGGTAAGGGTAAGATTCATAGGTGGGCTCAGGGGGTGTATGGGGGGGGGCTTTCAGCCCCCCCTGGCCAAGGCCATCCCGCTTTTTTGCGGCAGCGACCACACCCCCCCCCCCCTGGCCATCGCCAATATCGAAATATTGGCTAAAGATGCGTGTTGTTGCTTCTGTTTCAGTGTTGTGTGACTCGAAAACGCTTAAAAGTGCTAATTAGGCAGTGACACATTTTCGACCAAAAAGCACCGATTCACACGCTATTTTGGTGCGAAATCCCTGGCGGGAGACCCCTCCCCCTCGAAAGCCCCAGCCGCACCCCCCTTGGCTTGACCCAATCTACACCTATGGTAAGATTCCGGCTGGGGTGGCAACCCCCCCCCCCCCCAGTTACATGTATGGGGGAGAGGGGCCCTTCCTGTCGGCTCAGATTTGGGGGGGAGGAGAGCTCGGGGGAGAAGGAGGAAAGAGGGACAAGCACAGGGGCGAAGTGGGCAGATTCTTAGGTTTTCCTGGGATTAAGGCACTCAAAAGCGCAAAATTTTCGCCTGCGGCGCTGTGGTTCACTTTGATCTGTGTCTAAAGAGGATGCGAGCTAATGGAATGACCGTGAATGGACCAGTGCAACCCAAAAGCACAAATCAATTAGCCGAAATTCTTGGTGACAAAAAGTAGTGTACGTCAAGGTGTATGTGCGATATATCGATGTGAAAACTGCTGTAACCAACCACCACGCTAACAGCATTGATGATCAGTACTGGTTGACATTGTCCTGGTATTTTCCCTGTTAGGGCACAGTATGCGAGTTACGTCGAGAGGCTGTGGTGAGTGTGGTGTGATCTCAACAAGAAATTACTGTACTGAGGGGTTACGGTACTTTACAAACCCCTCCATTCGGTCAGCTCTTTTTGACTTTATTTTGACGACAACCACCGACACAGCACAATGGCCGTAAACTGGATCACAAGATCACACAGCTCGAGCAGGCTAATTGTGTGGTTTTAGCAGTTAACGCCAACGGTAGTTGGCGTTTCATTTTTGCGCTCAAAACATGATGCGCGTATTGTGGGAGCGTCCAACTACTGTTTCTGCTAACGTGCATTTGTGCGTTCGCGTCTGTTCGTGTGTCTGTCTGCGTCTCACGCATTACTGAGCATAATGAGGAACTGAAGAAACGCGCCCAACGATCGGGTGACGTGGTTCTTTGTGCACAAAAAGGAGTCTGGCGGCCCAAAAAGAAACAAACCACCGCAGAGAAAGAATCTTCAGATTTCCATGCTCTCCTTTCGTCGCGTGGCTCTAATCATGGCGTTTTGTCTCCTCTTGCTGTTGTTGTCTTTCGGTCTGCTTCTCCAGGCGTCGTCTCCGCCTCTAGATTGGGATTCGGACATCATAGCGACGCGCTACCAGAAAATCCAGGAAAAACACGCGGATCTGAGGCGCGTTTTCGATCCCAAGACCATCAAATCGCGGTTCAAAAGCCGCGAGGACTTCGAGCGGCTAGTAGGGCCCATCCGTGAGCCGCCCTCCTCTGAATTTCGACACCATAATCACGAGCAAATGGTGCAGTTTATGCGGCAATTGGTCGAGAGGCACAAAGACATCGCCAGGATTTATGAAATCGGCAAATCCGTGGAGAACAGAGAACTTTTGGTGGTTATAATCAGTGACCAACCGGACGTGCACGAACCCGGAGAGCCGGAGTTCAAGTACGTCGGCAACATGCACGGCAACGAGGTGAGGGCAAACCGGATTAAACCGGATTTTGTCCCTGTGCATTTTGTTCTTTGCGACACTGCTACGAATCGGTTTGGAGGGGTCTTTATGTGGCGCGTGGAACGTTTATCGATCGGTGACCTAAGTTCTGTGTGTTGAGTGTCAGTCGAGCTGAGTGTGCAGCGCGTCAGTTATCCCCATATATATATATTCTTAAATTCGAAAACTGGGCAAATGGGACTATGGGAGTGCCACATTTGAAAATCCTTGAACCCCCCCCCCCCCCCCAACTCCTCCCCCCCGGTTCAGGTAGGGGCGGGGGGGGGGGGGGGGGTTGGAGAGAGTTTCACGTAAAAATTCCGGGTTGGCAATAGCTAGAAGGGGAGGGAGGGGGGGTCTGCTCGAGATTTGGGCGCCCCCGCCCCCCGCTGTTTCATCCAACCCAATATACATATCACTATTCTCCCAAAACAAAATATCGTCTTGTTTAGGTGCTTGGTCGGGAGACGCTCTTGTACTTGTTGTACGTGTTGCTCGAGAACTACGGCACGAATCCCTACATCACCAACATGGTGGACAGCACGCGGATTCACATTCTGCCCTCCATGAACCCCGACGGACACGAATTTGGCAAGCACGGCGTGAGTCGCGGCGCTAACTCGATTTCTGTTTGCACTTGGTACTTGTTTCTTGGGGGGGGGGGGGTGTTGGTGACAAGTAGCACCACCCCCCCCCCCCAGTTACAGGTGTGAGTGTGTGTACACACAAAACGCCCCACTGCGCTCAGCAATGAAGCTCCCCTCACATTGACTCTTTGAAATTACTGTAAGCCCCAACAATTACGCCCCCCCCCCTGCCGAATGAAATATCCCCCCCCGAAGGCTAATTAGAGGCTTCGCGGAATCCCGGAATCGGACTACGCATTTCGTGTTAGTGTTTGGAACACTCCTGTATGTCTTTGATAATCTGAATCAAATCTCTGTCATAACCAGTTCAATTGCCGATTTCCAAGTGGTGTGGGTGGGGGATCTAGCTCGATTGCAGCGACGCGAGAACGCGAATCGCGTGGATTTGAACCGCAACTTCCCGGCGCGCTATCCCAGCCACATCGACCACCACCGCGCCGGATTCGCCACGCAGCCCGAAGTCAAGGCCGTACTCGACTGGCTACCCAAATACCCTTTCGTTCTCTCCGCTAATCTGCACGGAGGTGCGTGTCTGGCACACTCCCTGACTGCTGTCTAGAGCCCAAACAATTGGCCAAAGACGTTCGGAACACTAGTGGATCCAGAAGCGAGGGAGAGGCGGTCTCCCCCTCCTGTCAGCTCAGATTTAGGGGGAAAGGGGGGGGGGGAGTTCAGGGGGAGAAGACGGAAAGAAGGACGACCAGAGCGGCAAAGTGGGCAGATTTTTACGTTTTTCTTGGATTAAGGCACTCAAAGGCGTAAAATTTTTGCCTGCGGCGCTGTGGTTCTATCGCATCTCCCAATTGTGTGTTGAAAAGATGGTGCCGCATCTTCCAATTGTGTGTTGAAAATGGTGCAAACAAAGCAAATACCGATGCCAGGGCCAAAACTTGACTTTTTGGATTAACCTTGGTGAAAATATTTGACCTTCTGCCCCCCCCCCTCTGTCAGAAAATCCTGGATCCGCTAGTGGTTCGGAAGAACGCCATTGTGCTCTAGGGTGGCGACAGCAAGAGAAATCCAGGGATAGGGGGATATTCGATGTAGTGGCCCCATCAAGAATCGAACCCAGAACGGTGCGCGCAAGAGGCCGATTCTCTGCCACTATGCCATACGCTGTCCTAGTGCGCGCGTGGCCGGTTCCGTACAGATCCATATATGATGCCCCCCTCGTGGCGCACTAAACAAGATTATACTGGGGTATTGTGTAAAAGCTAGGGCGTAAATGCTACAAATTGCCTTTAAAGGTCTTAATTGCCTTTAACCGGCTGTTTTGGTCAATAGAATTTGGTTGGGAATGAATACGTGTAAAAATATTCTTTGATTGAATTAAACTAATCCTGCATTCCTCTGAAGAAAGCAGTGGGGAGAGGTATAAGAGAAGTGGTGCCAGACCTGTAACCGGGTCTGGCAGAGTGTGTGTGTGTGTGTAGGGGGGGGGGGCAAACTGGCTGAATTCTGGGGGGGGGGGGGACCACCATGGAAAACTGGGGGGTTGGTGACAATATTTTTAATTTACCGTAAACCATAACATTTACCCCCCCGGGCCCCGGGGGCTAATTTTTTGGTTTGACCTCGAGTAGGGTGTATAATTATAGGGGGGGGGGCTAATTATAGGGGGGGGGCTCATAAACTGGAAGTGTCGATGAGTGGGAAGATGTGTGGGCAAAAAGGCGCGTGGAGGCGATTTTTAAGGGAAAAAGGCGCTGTGCACACACGTTGGTACACTCTAACACACTCTCACACAGTCTCACATGCACATACGTGTACATACATACACATACGCGACCATACATACACCCAGACATGGAAACATGTGCCTTTTAGACGATGGTTCATTTAGGGAGCGGGCGTAAGTATAGGGGGGGGGGCTTATTAACTCAAAGTGGTCTTGGGAGGGTGTATTATTATAGGGGGGGGGCTAATTATAGGGGGGGCTAATTATAGGGTTTACGGTATACTGGTGTCTCCTCTCAAACTGGTGTGGACGCGCCCTTGTCGCTGCAGGCTCATTGGTGGCCAACTACCCGTGGGACGACTCTCCCTACAACAACTCGACCTACTCGCCCTCTCCGGACCAGGGGGTCTTCGTGAGACTCGCGTACACGTACGCGCGGGCGCACGCGCGCATGTACAAGACGGGCAGGCGCTGCGGCCTGGGCTACGAGGGCGACAGCTTCTTCTACGGCATCACCAACGGCGCGCGCTGGTACAATCTGGCCGGTGCGTGCTGGGAGAACCAAAAAATTCTTTTGTGTGTTGTTTGGATGAGAAGTACTGTCTGGTCGGTTTTCAGGTTTTCAGGTTATGCATGCGGGGTGAATGGCTGTGCGTGCGTGCGTGCGTCCGTGTGTGTGTATGTGTGCGTGCGTGCGTGCGTGCGTGTGTGTGTGTGTGTCGCCATTTGGAAATCGTGTGTGAACCCGTGCGGTCAAAAGAAGTATCTTGGAGCTTTGTCATTATTGCTGCAAACGCGAACGGACTTCGAAGGTGTGTTGCGCTGCGTTCCATTGACAACATGAGACATCGAGTTACGTTTGCCGACTGATTACCGCACTTAAACTGACCAGAGTAGCGTGCACATAATTTCCACAGCCAATGCACAAATTGCGATTATGTGCAATACAGCCAACAGCAGAAAGCAACCAAGATAGGCTGTGACACCCAGTGGGCTGGATCCTAACGTTTCTTCCTTGGGACAAGCTTCTCTTTGAGGGTTGGCCTGGCTTGCTAGCTAAAAGAAAGTAATCTATTTGTAGACTGTACATGGTTACTTGTTTGGTGTACATGGTACATTGGCCTATTGCGTAGTACTCTTTTTGATTGCCTACTGTTGATATGATTACATGACATGCCATACCACATTACATGATCAGCCTTACCTTATCGGCTAGTGGCCGCAATGATATGAGAGCAGTGTTCAAGCTTGCCACAAGACGCTTGTCAATGCCTTTTCTCATTATATAGCCACTTTCGGCAAATCCTTTGCCCAAGCGTGGAGGGTAGATCAGCAAGTTGCAACTACTCGCTGCATACTTGTGTGCAGTTATCGATTGTGCTGGAGCCACCCATGCCTTGTTGCTTTGCAGTTTTGCTTCAAAGTTGCTTCTATCTGCAAATTGTGGTGGGTAGGTCAGCAATGCTTGCCGAAGCAATCTAAATTTGTTAGTGCTCAAGCTTTTCTCACAAGTTCAAAGCACAAATGTTTGTAAGCCAAAACCTGTAAAAATTGACGTTTGACTCTTTTAGTTCATTGAAAAAGGACCATCTGTCATTGATACTAGAAATGCTCAGTTTTCCTTGACCAATATTTTGGATGAGCTCATCCAGTGTTTTTGGTGGCTCGTTTCTGGGAATTATCAACAGCTTTGGCAGGAGAGCAGATTGATACAATCCTATCAAAATGGTAGATGGCACAAGTGTTACAATCACCATGTGTTTCTTGGTGTCAAAGTTGTGGCATAGCTTTCTAATGGGAACTGCAGCCACGATTATCAGCACGAGAAGGCATAATAGAGTAAGATAGATGTCTAGTTCAAAGACAGTAAAGGCAGTAAATGCGCTTTTCCAAAAAGCAAGATCTAAATAGCACACCCATATGTGGGGGAGATATGAATGTTCACAGTAAATTTTGACTCACCAGGTTTGTGTCCAACAAAGCGCATTTCACTATCGACAACTGGATATGTGAAATCGAAGTACCTTCTCCTTATTTCAATTGTATTGAAGTATGCTTCTGCCAATATGTCAATTGAACCATTTATCAATACTGACACAAGCCCTGCCAGTTGGTTGGTTGGTGAGGGCTTCAAGAAAATTTGGCAACATGCTCACAAGACCTCACCACTCCATGTATGAGTTGTCTCATTGTAGAATGAGTACCCATCTTCCACAGTCAACTCTAGTCTCTCCACTCTATAGTCAATGTTAGCAAGCTGGAGTGCCAATGCAAGTAGATAGGATGAAATTCCCACATTTGGGCAAGTGGCAGTTGGTAGCAGCGTTTCTTCACTGGCTGCGCAATGCTGAATGGATGGTGGTTCAGCAAAGATCCCAACTGTAAGAATGTCTGATTCTGATGTTTTATTATAAATGCTTCTCCTCATCATGATCAATGGCAGCGCTGCTACACTTGTGGTCCGCTAAGGGTATGTACCACTTATTTGCACTATGCTCAGGGAGAAATACGATATTTTGGTGAGTACATGTGATACAATTCCATGTTTGCTTAGGGTAGGCTTGGTCAGTGTGCTCAATTTGTCCCATTCTAACAAGTGTGCTTGGAATGCATTTATATTGCACTAAGCTGGATACACAACATGTGGTGCCAAGCAGAAAATTCCCAGACGCATACACATTTTGCACGTGCATGTCAGGTTGCTGTGCAGGGATCATGGCACGGAATTATTGATCTTCCATATAAAAGCTGTGTGATGCAAACGTGTGACATGTGTGATACTGGATAACCACCATGAACGACTAATGAACGAAAACGTTTGCTCTTGTCATTACTTTCTTTGTCAACGTTTGCTCTTTCATTACTCAGTGATCATTTTTTCGTCCGTGCGTTTCTTGGATTTTGCTCTTCAATTCTGCCTTTTCTCTGTGCCATTAAAACGACTTGAAAATCTGGTCCATCATTTTCTCGACCTCTGCAAACTCCTTGTCTATCTCGGCCTCCATCTGTAAGCAGAGATTCAAATTTCTTTGCTCTTTATTTTCCGGTTACTGCGTGCAATGTGTTGTTGTTGTTGCTGCACACTTTTTTAGCATACTTTTCTCACATCACCTTGTTACCGTCCTACCTCCCTCATGCAAATCCTGTCTATTGCAAACATACACGCGTATTTTAGTGGCTTGGTTTTTGTAATGTCGTCATCACCTTGTTCATAGTGGCCGCTGTCTCAGCCATGTATCCCTTGCTGTCCTTTGCGATGTTCTCAGCAATCTTCTGGGCCTCCTCTTGCGTTGGCGCCATCACAGTAATGGTCGTGTTGGGCTGGTCTGTATTTGCATTTTTGTTTCTGCGTAAATTTGCATGAAAAACTGAAAAATTCACCAGTAGCGATGACCGTAGCCTTCTTGAGTGCCGACTGCATGCTTTCTTTTTAATATTTTTAAGTTGGAGTCAACTGGTTGGACAATAAAATTTTTGCTCAAGAAAGTTAGGCACGCTGTATGGAGCAAAACAGTCTAGACTACACTTTGCGTTGTACACTACTTGTGGTGCTGCGTTGTATTCATCTGCTGCCGATTGCGTTGTGGCGTGGCAAACACTGTTACACAGCCTATTCCTACACTCCGCAAAACACGTTGTACCTGCGTATGCTACGGTACTGTCTTCGTGACGAGTTTGCAGCTGATTTTCTTGGTGTACGTTGGTACACCCTTGTGTGTGTGTGTGTGTGTGTGTGTGCGTGCGTGCGTGCGTGTGTGTGTGCGTGCGTGCGTGCGGTGCGCGTTTATTCCGGATGCGCGCATTCTGAATCTGAATTGTTGGAAGCATTGCTGCCCAACATTGCAGGCGGCATGCAGGACTACAACTACGTGCACACGAACTGCTTCGAGTTGACCATCGAGATGGGCTGCGAGAAGTTCCCCGATGCGCGGCACCTGCAGTTCCTCTGGGACGAGCACAAGTACGCCCTGCTCGCCTTCGTGGATGAGGTGATTGGCGTTGGCACGCACGCACCGGCACGCACGCACGCACGCACGCACGCACGCACGCACGCACGCACGCACGCACGCACGCACGCACGCACGCACGCACGCACGCACGCACCGGCACGCACGCACGCACCGGCACGCACGCACGCACGCACGCACTGGCACGCACGCACGTACGCACGCACGCAGGCACGCACGCACTGGAATAATGCGTTTATATGTCACGCACAGGTTCACAAGGGTGTGAAGGGTTTCGTCAAAGACGAAAACGATAGCCCGATAGAGGGCGCCCTGATCAAAGTCAAGGGGATCAATCACAACGTCAAGAGCGTTAGGGATGGAGATTACTGGAGACTGCTGAACGCCGGCCACTACGAGGTCTCAGTTCCTACAGTACCTGTGTGCCCTTCCAGTTTATACCCTTCTAGTTTAGATTTTGGGTTTAAACCCCACCCCCCCCCCCCCCCCCCCCGATATCTTTCAATGGTCTACCACCTCCCTTTCAAGTCTGAGAAATCTAGAGTTTAGTGGTGTATTTTTTAACTGAAATACCGCGGAAAAGGATCCATCTATTTGTCTGGTTCATCGATCATACTCCCGCACATCTCAACTGAACTGCAGCACTGTGCTAGCCCACTCCTTACAGTCTCCATACCATAGCTACCTCACATTGTTCATGTTGCATCTTTTACTAATCGCCAGTCTAATAGCAGGCAATAGGTGGATCGCACCGTTTTTCAGGTCACGGTCAGCCATCCGCAGTTCGCACCGCTCACTCAGAGCGTGACCGTCACCTGGGGTGGAGCCACCCAGCTGAATTTCACTCTGGGTTCCTTGGCCAATGAGCAGCCGCCATCGGAGCAAGTCGACAGGGGGTCTGCCGATAAGAAGCCAGTTGCCGTGTCGACGCGGCAGCAGCAGGCCGCCACCACGAGCCCCTCCGCCGCGTACACCCTCCACCAGTGGCAACAGGTGCTGCAGTGCACCAACCAGCTGAGGACGCTCCAACTGGTGGAGAATTTGAAGTTCCAAAACTCCGCTGGCCGGAGGGAGGCGCTGAATATCGTGAGAGTGGGAGAGGAGGGCCCGCGAAAGGCGAGGGTGTTCCTGACGGCAAGGCTGGAAGGGGACAGGAATGCGAACAATGGGCAAGCCAGGGCCGTCCTGGACAGGTTTCTGGTCTGGCTCTGCGACGAGCTGCTGGCGGAGACGCAAAACGTCGGCAAGAGCTTACTCGACCGTCTTGTCGTCTACGTACTCCCCGACCTAGAACAGAGCGGTGCGCGAGCGACGCGACCGCGCACATTTCTGTGGAATGGAATGCACATTGTAACGGTTTTAAGAGCGGTTTTAAGGAGTGTTCAATACTAGGGCAGGCACGCAGACAGGCTTCATTTTCTTGCGTGAACAAATTACTTCCTACTTTTCTTCTCCCTTTTGCAATTGGGCAAAGGCAGTCTATTAATCGTTGTGAGGTGTACCCCGATAGCGTTTACCTATGTTGCAGACGTGGTGCTTGCCGCGTCGGACGGGGTGCTGACGCAACCTGAACACCTGAGGACTTGGCTCAGTGCCAAGACTGTAGACGCATACGTTTCCCTGACACACGGCTCGGTCAGCGCCAAGGTGATGAACGGCAACGGCCGGGCCAAGGTGCCCAACTTCGATGCCGACAAGTTTGATGCCAGCTTGAAGAGGTGAGAGCAAGGACTGTGGCACCTTACTGCAGGGTTTCACGTTTGAGAGAGTACGCTTCACTGCGGGGGGGGGGGAGGGTAGGTGGATCATGTCTAGAAACGAGTGTGGGCCCCCAGTTTTGCCTACTTCATCTGCAAATCTGGTTTCGGCAAATGAAAGAGAAATCGCGAAATTCCATTCAGCGCCTTCCACGTCTCGAGCGATTGTCCAGAAGATTCCGAGAGTGTGGCGGCGAACGCGCGCTTCCTGAAGGGCCTGACGGTCGTGGAGAAGGACGTGCTGCTCGTTTCGCTCGGTCTGGGCTGCGACGCGCAGCTCGACGCCGACTTCGACGAGAGCGACGTGGAAAAGTTCGCCACTGGCGTCCTACCGGCCGTACTACAGGTGCGCTAGACGTCAAACCAACCCCCAGCACTGTACCTGTAACTGAGGGGTTTGGGGGGTTGGGGTGGTTACCCCTCTCGCACTATTTTTTTCAAAAACAAACCCAGACACCCCACAATTTTCCCAAGGGACCTTCACTCTGTCTAAAACGATAAAAGTGAGTAAATGTTGGCGTATTTCGGTGCTTTTCAGTGTTATATGATGACCATGAAACATTTGAAATAACACTGCTTAGACCCTATTTATACCTATTTTTGACCAAAAAGTACCAGTATAACGAAGAAATGGCCAGCTACCCCTCCTTCTTTTTGCTCCAGACACCCCCCCCCCCCCAGAATTCAGGTTCAGGCATTTAGCCCCCCCCCCCCACTCTTCCAGACCCAATTACAGGCATGACCAGTACCAGCGATTTTTTGTTGTATGTATGCGATCCGTCGTTCCGCGTCTTAGGTGCTGCTGCAAAGCAGGAAGCCTTCGAACGCGCTGCTGCCAGTGGAGAGGGTCGAACGGCCCTCCTCAAGCCAAGAGCTCGAAAGCGAGATCGCACCGGTCGACACCGGAACTGACGCGTCGTCGCCGTCTGCGCCGGCGGAGCCAGCCTCTCTAACGGTCGAGTACATCGCGCAAGTGGGCAGCTGCAAAGAGGGCTACGGAAAAGTGCTGGAATTCGGCAAGCTCAAAGGTGCGAGCGAGAATCGGGATGCAGTGCGGTTCTCTCACAGGCATTGGCCGGTGAAGTGTGCGACTGCTACTAAACCAAAGTCCCGACTGAAGCGCTACTACTACGTCAGTCTTGGGCAAATAAAGCTGAACACAAGTTTTTAGTAATTGACGCAGAAAATTAATGACAAACTGACCAGTTTTGCAACAATTTGGACAACAATTTATACTCTGAGCGAAACATGTCTGATCGGGTGTGAGGGGGCCGGGGGTATCGGCCTTATCAGTTCTCACTTTCTAACATTTTTCTTTTCAGTACTGCGTCTGTGGGACCCTTCGCTCGTGTCGTCGAAGAAGTCCACTCTGCTACTTAGCGGATTGGAGGAAAAGTCAGCAGTGATGCTAGCCGAATTCGCGGAATTCCTTTGTCGAAATGTCGAATTCGGTGGAATCCTGAAGAAAGCCAACCTCTACGTATTGCCGCGCCTCGAAGGCAGTCCCGATGGATGCAGGGAGTTCAACTCCTTCAAGGCGTTCGAGCAGCCCATCAAGGAAATGGCGGTAAGATTCGGAATGCGCGCGCGTGCGTGCCGGTGCGTGCGTGCGCGCCGGTGCGTGCGTGCGTGCGTGCGTTCGTGCGTGCGTGCGTGCATGCCGGTGCTTGTGTGCGTGCGTGCGTGCTAGTGCGTGCCGGTGCTTGCGTGCGTGCGCGTGCGTGCCGGTGCGTCCCTACCAGTGCGTGTCAGAAGCACACCATTTTCGGAACTCTTTTTAGAAGAAGGTTTCCCTGACGTCGGTGTTGTTCTTCGCCAGTGGCGGCATGGGCGTCAAGTACGGCTCGTCGGGCCAAGACGGCGGCAAGATTTCCCTGGAATTCGCCAAGCTGCTGGCCAAGTCCTTCGCGAGAGCGCATCCACTCATGGATGACAACGACAGTGGGTGCAGTGCTGTTGTTGGATTGGAGCGTCATTCGTGCCTGTTGCAATGCAGACAGACCGCAAACGCTCCAATTACCCCTCCCCCCCAGGGGAGCTCCTTTATGCGTATTAGCACCACTTCCAACCAGCACACTCACTTGAATGGGCCGCCACGGTCTTCAAAATAACTGTCCTCCCATCTTGCTCGGAATTGTCCACTTAGTAGCGGGTTGCCAATTGGACAGTTGACTCTGGGTAGTTGTGACGACGCGTTGCAACGTTCCACAGACGCCAAGGATATGTGCACCGAGAACAAGCACGTGAAGGCGGCTGTGCGAGAGCTGGCGAATCCGTGGACTCAGCGCGACGCCTACGACTATTTCTACGACGAGTACAGCGACAGCTCTATGCGCGCCGCCCCGCCAGCCACGCTGATGCTGGGCCAGCTCTCGTGCTGCTACGAGGCGAGCGGCACCAGTCACATACTCGAGGAGAACAAGGACGCCATCAAGGCGGCTGTCGACACGGTGCGCGTCGTCGGCACGCGCGCGCAGGCACGCACGCTCTCCCTACGCGCGCGGGCGCGCCCTTTCAGCTCTACTCGCAAGCGGTGTACGGCCGCGTGCGCACCGTGTCCAACTACACCGTCAAAGGTCGGCTCAAGGTGGAGGTGCAGCGTCTCGGAGAGGGCGGCGGGGGCGGCCGTAGAGCGAGCCGTCTGAGGTCCCAGGTCGTGACGGAGGCTGGAGGCCAGTTTCGGGTGAACCTACCGGCTGGCAGTTTCGAGCTGCGCGCCCGAGGCAAGGGCTACACTGGCGAGAACGTGGTCAAGGTCGGCATCCAGAAGGAGATGACCGGCGAGCCGCTAGAGATCAACCTGTACGTCAGGGAGGACTGGGCGATCCTTGGTGTGCCCAGCAGGATCTGGGGCGCTCTGCTGGCAGTGCTCCTGGCACTGGGACTAATGGTGAGTGGACGACGCACCGAAATGTCAGCTACGGAACACGAATTTGCGTTTCACTTGCGAATTCGTTGAAATTGGTGTCCATTTGAGCGTTTTGCAACATCAAACTTCAAAATATCACTATTTAGACCGTGTTGGGCCAAAAGTGCATATTTTGACGCTATGTTCGTGCACAGTTTTCCCAGTACTGATACCGATCTTGCCGCTTTATTTCGTCCTCCTCACCAAAACCTGGGTTGTGGTGCTTAGTGGGAGCAGATTGTTCGCAATATCTCTGGCAAAATCCCGCGTACCGATTGCGTCCATTCAGTGCTGCCTGTGCTGCTGCTGCCTTCGTTCCGGTCAGCAGGGCTCTGCGTCTGGCGGGGGCAGGCGGCGGCGTCGTTTGCCGAACGTGCGCGACGGCTTCCAGCTGCTGCCTGTCGAGGACTCGGACGACGATGGCTCGTCCGCCTCGGCGTCCGAGGACGCGGCCGAAAAGGACGCGCTCTCCCTGAGCAGGAACCCTGGCCGGTACGCGGCTTCCAGCCGCTACGACAAGCTCCCAGCAGAGCCAAACGGATGCACGGGCGATGGTCGCCAGCATGACCAGCTGGTGAATGTCGCGACGGCTGACGAGAGCGCTGAGGACCTGCTCTTCGTCAAGGGCTAGGAGGGCTCAGCAGTCCTGGACTTGTACCTATGACGCGAGCGGAAGCCAAGCGCGTGGCCCGTAATTGGAGCCTGGACCAAACGCGGCGACCACCGTAATTCTCTAATAGTGTTCCCCTCCCTCCAATATAGTGGCCCAGAGTACCTTGGTTTTTCTACCCTTTGGGACAATTAGGAAGGAGGGCACCATTGGAGAAGAGGCACTGAAAACTTCGACCTTCCAACTAAACTGACTTCTATTGGTGTGCCCATAAAACAGTATTGGGAGTGGGCACTATTGCTCCAACCTTTAGCTACCCAGGGGCACTTTGGGAAAGGGGTACTATTGTTGGCAGGCACTATTAGAGAGTTGACGGCACTTTGTCACCGCCCTGTCAAACGCTCTGTGGATACACTACCACAGACTCCAGTTACGGTAGCCTTGCCATTGTAAATAGGCGTGTCAAACAGCGCAGTCTTCGTCATCAGAGAAAAGAGAGGCTAGCGCGTCAAAGGCGCGCTTATGACAGTTTGCTACCCATGTGTATGTTACTCCCCCTGCCCCCACGCGTCCGTCACACGTTGTGTCTTCCAAACAACCAATCAACGGTTTGGTCTGCAAATAGGGGTGAGCATAGACCGCGCGATACTCTTTCCGCGAGTGCCTCTCGCCTAAGCATATTGGGTCTGCTATAATTCAACAGGTGCGCTAGGGCCAGCTCGAGTGTCTCCAATACAACCCCCGGGCTTCTATTAGAGATGCATAAGAGACAATCGCAGTCAACCCCGTCAGCTTGGCATTGTGAGTGAAACCAGAGTACCAAGTCTCAGGAAAGACACAAAATAATGACGACTCTGACCACTGCAAATTCATTAGAATTCATATAAAAAAATCATTTTTGTGGCTCTGGTTTGCTTTCACTGTCACCTGTTGTTGCCTTAGCGAGAGTTGTAGAGTTGCGTTGCTTTTCACGCTCAAAACCAAGTGATACACATACACCCCACTGACCGAGGTTGCTTGCGCGCTATGCTCTCCGTTGAGTTTTTTGAACCTCTTTGTCCCCCAAGAGTTGCTCTTTTTTCGTTTTTTTTTGGCTTTTTGGTGCGTTTCTTCGACATCGCTGCTACAGTCTTGTTTGGGGACCGTACCTGCAATCGGAAGGGAATTGGACTGGGAGTAGAACATTAGTATTTTCGAGCTTTTTTTGCTTTTTAGCCAAAAAACCTGGGGTTAACCGTTAACACTCTTCAACGTGGGGTTAACCGTTCAAAAACCCCGTTCGGTTGCGGTTGCGGGTACGGTGTTAGAGTCTCGGCATAATACAACGAATCGTGCTCTTTTTTGAATTTGCAGTTTTTTCGTTCGCTGCAGAGAGATGTTCGCCTTATGCCTTATGGTGCGTGGCGTTATGGCGTTGTGCGTGCGCGAGGAAATGTCCGGCGTCCAGATTCCTGTATTCGCGCGCACGCACTGGAGGAACACGGGCGGCAACACATCGCTCTTACGGTATACACACACGCACGCACGGGCGGTTCGAACACGCAATCGCTTCTCCCACACACAATGCTACGATGGCGCGCGCACGCGCGCACGCCAGCCCTACGCACCACCACCAGCTACTACTGAACTGAGACAGGCTCGATCGAGAGAGGTTGCACTTGTACTTGCGCGCGTAAGGAACAAGTCGCTTATTCAGCTACAGGGGGGGGGGGCGAGAGGGGCCCACAACCGCCAACTGCCTGCCACCGCCGCGGTAGGAGTGAGAGAGAAAGAGACGCCTACAGAACGTGTGCGAATACTTAAATGCTAACTTAAAGGGGCCGTAGGACAAATTCGACAAAAACAACATGGAGAGGGTGGGGTTCGGCGGGGGGGGGGTGCTGGGTCAAACGCGGAGAGAGAGAGAGAGAGAGATCGTCCCTACGCGCGCACGAACGCGCACGTGTCTGCCTGCCGAATTTTTCAAAATTGCGCGCGTCCTACGGTAGTCATCAATTCGTCGACATTGAGAGACGAGCGAGACGGTCCAACAACCCCGTCGGCTGCATTGGACGCGCGTCCTGTGACAATTCTCAGCGGTTCGCGATTGGCGGACTGGCGGCTCAGAGAGCAAAATCTCTCAATTTCATCAAATATTCAAATTTAAATTCAGTCCAGTCCGCCGCCGGTAAAAACCTGCCGCATCAACCGCTGTGTACAACAACCGATTTTCGCGCGAAAACAGCGCCAGTGCCCGTGTGCGCGTGGTGGTGGTGCGAGTCGTTCTTTGCCACCGGACCTCAATTGCATCGGCCGCTATCTGAGCTGTCCGAAGGGGTGGAAGGCGGGTCCGCCACCGCCCAGGGGACCTCCGAAGTTGGTCCAGCCCGGTCCGCTGGCCGCCGATTGGCCCATGGCCATGCGGCCCGCGGCGGCGGCCTGCTGATTGGCCAGCGTCTGGGGCGGGACGATCTGGTAGTGGCACAGCAGCGGAATGTGGTCGCTGGGCATGTGCGGGTGGGGACAGCCTGCAATTTGCACTTGTCTCTCGCTGGCTTGCGTGCGTGCGTGCGTGCGTGCCGGAGCGCGCATGTGTGCATGATAGGTTGGCTCAGGGTGGGGGGGGGGGGGTCGCCCCCTGGCTACAGCCGTCCCGCTTTATTGCGGGAGAAAGGCCCCCTGGCCGTCGCCATCCCGGATAATTTGTGGGAAACCCTCTCAAAATATTGGCGAAAGATTCGTGTTTTTGTTTCCTTTTCAGTGTAGCGTGAACC